>JANHJO010005738.1:147754-171229 GCA_032468235.1 Pseudoxyrhopus heterurus | reverse complement strand
TGACCCATGTAGGACTTTAAAGGTCATAACCAACACCTTGAATTGGGCTTGAAGGCCAATCGGAAGCCAGTGCAGTTCATGCAAGAGAGGTGTTACATGGGTGTACCGAGATACACCTACTACTGCTCGCGTGACTGCATTCTGGACTAACTGCAGCCTCCGAACACTTTTCAAGGGTAACCCCATGTAGACCGATCCAGAAGGACACCCAAATTGCGTGCCTGCTCTGAGGGGGGCAAAGTCCCCCCACCCAGTATTAGCAAGGGAGAATCAACTGGACCATGGGGAGGCAATCACATGATGCTTTAATTCATGATGTCATTTGGCAAGGAAGTCGTGGTTGATAAGCGAGGACTACCTGTTATATTCTTAATATTATATTATTTTTTCTTATAACAATTTTGCTCCAACTTCTATTATCTTTTCTAAAGAATAATCTGTTAGATGTCTCATCATACACTGGTTAACAGCTCATATTGTCAGTTTTACAACTTTAGGATTGTAAACCTCCCTTAAGTCCCAGACATGTGAGAAAAAAAGCTACTGAACAATACTGGGAAAAGTGTTAAGAGGAGAAAAGCAGTTGGGATCCATCAAGGTTTTCATTTTGCCCATATTAAACATAATATGGGATGCAAACATTCATTTTTAGATGTAAATAGGCAGCTATTTATTTTTATTCATCCAATCAATCAATTTAGGATGAACTATAACAATAACAATCCCCATAAACAGCAAACAGATGTCAATTCCAATCAACATGTAAACTACCATTCACTCAGCAGGGGCTCTGATCATCTCAGCCCAAAACCTGGGAGAAGAGCCAGATATGAGGCCCCAAAAGCCCTTGAAACTAATATGAGGGAAATATCACCAGTGATATTTCACAATCCAAAACAGAAAAAGAAAGAATTGCTCAAAAGAAGAAAAGAGGCAATAGCTGTGGCAGAAGTACCTGATGCTTCAAGATCATACAGACAGATACCATAGAAGAAGCAAGACCATTTGTTGACTGTCCTGCCTGAAACCCCAACTGAAAGGGAATATGCACATCAGTGTGACTGAAAAAGAATTCGTCCCGATACCAAGGAGGGAGGGAGGGAGGGAGGGAGGGAGGAAGCCTTTTCCGCTGAATTCTATGGGATGTACTTCCATAAAATTATGTATGAGTATGCAACATGAGTCTCAAAACCCCTTTCTTAGTTATTAATGGTTTTATGGACATGTGTGGAAAACTGTTGATGTCATGAGTAGGAACAGAAAGCTATGTCAGCAAGTGTAACACCTGCACTATGATTAGAGGTTGTCTTCAGGCTAGATAGATAATTGAACTTGTTTTAAAATCTTGAATAAGTTTTCCTAATAAAAGTTGTTTAATCCAATATCTATTTTGAATTTTTCTAGCAGCATAGCTCATCTGTTATGACGTTTCACACAAAAAAGTACCAAATTCTCACAGATGGAGGACCATGATTAACATTTTCAGATAAGATAGGACATATACTACACTATATGGATACAATAAACTGACCTAAATACTATGTAAATGCCTTTTGGGGGAGTGGGAGAAGCATTCAAACCATTTGTAGACAAGATCATTCTCATATATTTGAATTTATGATATTGATTTTATTTATTTATATCCCACTTTTATTATTTTTACAAATAACTCAAGAAAGTGAACATATCCAACACACCTTCCCCTTCCTATTTTTCCTGTAACAGCAACCCTGTGAGGTGAGTTGGGCTGAGTCACAGTTACCCAAGTTCACCCAGCTGGCTTTCATAGCTAAGTATGTACATCTCATGCATACATATAGGTAGTCTTTGACTAACAACAGTTCGTTTAGTGACCATTCAAAGTTACAACATAAAGTAACTTATTACCATTTTCCACACTTATGACCATTGCAGCATCCTCTGGATTGTGTGATTTACATTTGGATGCTTGAAAACTGGTTCATATTTATGACAGTTGCAGTGTCCCGGGGTCATATGATCCCTTTTTGCAACATTCTGACAAGCAATGTCAATGGGGAACCATTCTACTAACTTAACAGCATTAGTTCACTTAACAAATGTGACAAGTCATAAAATGCGGCAAAACTCATTTAACAAATTTCTCACTTAGCAACTTAAATTTTGGGCTCAATTGTGGTCTTAAGTTGAGGACTACCTGTATTATATCTATGAAATTCTATGTACACAGGTACAATTACTTTAATATGCTTGTTATAAAAAATGATCTGTAGTTATAGTCTGTTTCTAATATTTGCTTGATGTTTCTGATATATGTTTTTACTCAAGAAACAAAATATGTTTTCCTTTTCATTCTCTCCTCCTTTAGTTCACCAGAATTTCTTTAATACCTAGCACATAATAAAATGAACAGAATTTAGTGACAACCCATATAAATAAAAGTATGACCCTTTAGTGGTATATAATCTCAAGAGTAGGAGTTCTAAAAATAACCATCATTCAGATGTTCTCAGTTACTTCTGAACAGTACTGAAGATAAAGTAATCCAGAAGTACTGCTCTGTTTAAATAAGTATTCATAAAACTAAGCAAGATCTGACCTCAATGCATACTCACACTGAAAGAATTTACATTCTCACATCACAGTTTTCTAGAACAGAATAGTTAAAGGGTATTAACTGTAAAACGAGTTACCACCATTTCATTTTCTGTCCAGATTTCCTCAGGTTTTCTTACTGCCAATTCAACATTGTCAACATATCACATTATACAGAAAATCTGCAGAGAACATTTAATTATCTAAATTTTTCCCCTTTTTGCATGCGCAGTTACCATCTGTATAAAACATTGTGAATAGAGGAGCAACAACAATTGGGGGATAGCTGGGGGGAGCATTTTGCTAAAAAATGAACAGAGGTCATGGGAGTGGTTGCACTGCATAGACAGATGGTGTCAAGACACCACTTTATTAGTCAAATTTGGCAGGGAAGGGATTATGGCTACTTTATAGAACACAACAAAACTTAGTATGCAACTTAAATAGAACACATTTAAAATATTGTGTTGCCATTTGATAGATGGCATTCTTACCAACATCTTGTAAATCTAGCTATTGTTCATTTCAGTTTGTTTATAGCTTCCTCTATAGATGCTATTAAGAAATGAGCTCTTAAAATATAAAGAAGAAATTAAGACTCTGAAAAAACAGCTGAGCTCAACAGATGATAAGACTAAATACAAAGCTGTGGTGCATATCTGTTCTGGAGTTTCTTGTGTTTTTTTAAACTGTCTTTAAATTTTTAACAGAGATGACATAAAATTATGGAATTCCAAACAATTAATTTAACAGATGTGTCACCAGACTTTAGGGTGGTAATAGTTTACTGATTTAATTAATCCACACAAATATAAAGTAGTTTACATAGCATGGATTATAGTTTATGTACTATATATGAACCAAACCAGTTAAGATTGATAAATTATGTTTTCTAAAGTATATGAACCAAACAGCAAAAGAGGAATATAATATATAAAAAATGAGAAACTGAATGAAATTTGACAGATTTTCTGTTAAATTAAGAATTTAGAATAAATTTAAGAATAAATTTGGTTCATTAATTAGTATGTTATGCAAAAGTTTAAAAATTAGATATAACTTCTTCAAAAACTGGATTTTTCTATTTTGCAATTTTTAATATTCCAGAAATGTTCCATAAATAAAACAATATTGTGATGAAATCTAAGTTTAACAATCCTGATGAGTCAATTTAACCAAATGAGAAAAAAATATTTATAAAACCTTGAACTCTTTAACATGAAATGCTCACCATTATTAACAGCATTAATATAAGGCTACTGCATTAAAATGTAGTGTAAACTAAGATTTACATTTTATTGAATGAGTATTTTTGCTTGCTCGGGGTTGCACGGGAGATTTAAATGCCCGCGCCGCCAGCAGCAGCTATGTGGCGGAGGGCATTGAAACGGCCTCGCTGCCAGCCATGCACTACCCGGGGATTCCCCCTCCGTCATCCTGGGATTCCCCCTCGCCACCCGGGGCTTCCGCCAGTTCTGTGTGGGAGATTTAAATGCGCGCGCCGCAAGCAGCAGCTGTGTGGCAGAGGGCATTGAAACGGCCGGGGCTGTGTGGAAGGAGGGCCATTTGAGCTGAGACTAACCTTAATGAGTTAATTCGAGGAGTTGCTGTGTGGTGGGTTGAGGTTCCTTTTAGCCGTTAGAACACAGACATGCGCAGTAGGGAAAGCAGGGTGGAATACTGTTTTCTGCATGTGCTCAGTAGAGATTTGTGTTTGAAGAGGTGTGGGGGTGTCCTGTTTGAGACCCTTTTTCGGGGTGAAAGAAGGGTGAATCTGGTTCCTGACCCCCCCAGTGCTCGTCTCCAGAGTGCAAGGTATGTGTGTGTGAAGTTTGGGCCGGATTGGTGGAGGCAGGGAAAAACATATTCAGGACATACATACACACATTTCTCTTTTATATATATAGATAAAATTATCTATCTTAAACTGTACCTTAAACTAGGACCAACTTGATAATTAACCCACAGTTACCAATATTCTTATAAAGTATGGTCTGGGGACCCAATACTTTTAGAAAGAAAAGGCTGTGAATGACTGAAAGCAATGCTTACAAAATAAAAAATGGCTCCTTTCCTTTCAGCAGAAAAACAGCAATATTACATATTACATATATTTTCCTTAACCTTATGTCTTCGTCATCATCATCATCATCTACTGCTGTTTTGAGTTAATCTATAAATCAAAGTGCTTCATATGATACATTGTTCCTAATTAAAAGCAGCATTTTGTCTTTGAAACAACACTGTGAACCTTATTTGAAGAACATTTTTTCCACTGGCAGGCCACAACCCACAAAACTAGAAGAAAATCCACTGCAAGCTTTTGGGAAAGGATGAAGCATTACTACCAGCTAACTAGTACATTATGTCTGCAAATGAAGCCAGATGTTCGTTCTAACATTTTATTTTATTTGCTGTACAGACTGCTATGGGAAGTAAAGAAGTATTTAAAATGAGCCTTTGTTCATTATATCAAATATAAAGAATTTGGGAGGGGGCAGGGAAAAAAAAAAGACACAGCATCATTATTTGCCACAGACTAAAGACAGGACCTGCCTCTCTTTGTGTTTTTTAATCTTTCCAAAAGCAGACTGATTATGTGCCATCAAGTTGGTGTCAACTCTTAGCAACCACACAGATAAACCTTTAAAAGCAAATACATAAAACCAGACTGCCCTATTTATTGAAATTCTTAACATTCCAGAATCTATAAAAACTCTTTATTCAAATACTAACATTCAAGGATGTATTTTTTTGTACAACACTGGCACTGGTCAACTGATTTTGAATGGTTTGTGGCTCAGCTATTTTTATCTGTACATGAAGCAAAATAGGCATTTGGACATGTCCAATATGATTCAAAATAGGTTGCTGGAGTCAGAAGTTGCTTTGATCCCTGGACAACATCTAACACTGTTAACAGTTGAGGAAAATGAAAATAGTAGGGAAGATGGGAGGTGGGGTGGGTTAACTAATAGGGTGGATAAATGGTAAGGCAGTGGACTGGTCAGGGAAGATAGAATGTACCATATTGAGTCATCATTGGCATATAAGGAGATAATAGCAAGGAATAGAATAAAAAATACAGACAGAGAGGCGGATGGGATATGCCATTTTGAAATCGGTAGCTCATTGGCTGAAGAGAAGCATGGAAAGTGATGAAGAGATTGAGAAATGGTGGGCCAATAAATGTGTCATGTTGAAAAGGACAGGAGAGAGGGGGGAAATTGTTCAACTTTGCTCTATCTGCTTCATAATTCCAGACTCACTCAGAATTGTTCCAGGTTTCTGCTTTGTTTGATCTCAAAAACTTTGGTAGAACTACAAGAATCTGATGCTTGTTTGTTTGCTTCAATTTAAAACAACATGTATTTTTATTAGCAATTCAGTTGATTGTTATAAGTACCTTGAATTAGCTTTGAAAAATAAACAAACAAAAATAAAATAATAGATATGGGTTTTTCATATGCACAAATAGATTTTATCATCTTGCATGAGTAGATGGATATGGAATATTGTTATATTTCAAGATATGAATATGATTGTTACAAGAAAAAATAACGATCAATGAAATCTGAAACTTAGAGAATTACAGTCAAGTTGGGTGTATATTTTAAATCAAACTCTTGTTTCTAGAGTTAATAAAATATGTAAATGTACTTGGTTGAGGCTATTCTGTTAACTTGCAGAACAAACGTTATTTCAATTTAATAAGATAGATAGGAAAAATCTTCCTATGCAGGCAAGAGCTTTTCAACTATTCCAGTAAATTTCTTATTATTTAGTACCTAATAACTGTTGATCTATTTCAGCAGTAAGGGGAATATATCCTACTTATAATTATTCCACATTTTAGAATTTTAAAGCAATGGATGAGACAAAGAGATAAAAAAATTGTGGTATACAGATACTTAATTAAAAGGAATCCATTACTTAGCTGTGTTTCCTGTGCAAAAAAGGTTATTTGTAACATATGGTTGTCTAGCCAAACTGTTCCACAATATACCAAAATCCAATTAATTATATAAACTATGCTGTAAATTGTACATTTGCATGTTAGATTAACATACTGTGTTAGCTTTCCGTTAATTACCAGAAAAGACCAAATGGTCATGGAAATTAACAACTTGGGCACTTAATTTGCTTTATTCAACAAATTACAGGCAAAAAATTGTTACATATAAATTGAGATTCTAAAATATTTTAATATTTAATATTTCCATTCATAATATCAGTACTCAGTCCTGAATCCTCTATATACAGTTTACATTAATAATGATTTAGTCAAACATAGTTATAAATTTTAAAGAGCTTTCTTTAAATAGTTCTTGTCTATTTAAGAGCAATGATGCCATAGGTATTATTTCATGTCAGCTAGTTTAACTTTAAGAATAAGTTATTTTTGTGTGCAAGAAAATAAGTATTCACAGTTAAAGACACAGAATTTCTAATATTTACATATGTACAAGTCGATCCTTAATGCATTCATTAAATGATAGATTCCTCTGATTCAGCTTTCCATTTAAATATCTTTGCCAATTCTCATTCCTGTAGGTGTATAAGGCTTCACTGTATATTAGCTCTTCTTCCTAGATAGGAAGACAAAAGTTGCTATTTCCTAAAGCCCAGATCTCTCTTTCAAATTGTATAAGAAACTATTTTATTAACCATGCAAGATACTATGATTTCATTTAGAAAGAATAAGCTAAAAATCAATCAGTAGGTTTTTTTTCACTGCGGCTGACCTTGAACCAAGATTTCCCCAGTCCTTGTCACATATGTCAACTGCTATACAAACTTCCTTATGAATAGAAATGCCCAGCCATCAAGCCAAAGTTTCTCTCTCTGTCTCTCTCTGTGGATGTATGTTTGTGTGTGTTAGAGAGTATGTAATTTTAAAACATAATTAATACAAAATGCTTTCACTGATCAGTATTAAGGTTAATGTCTTGTTGCTAATGGGTAAGCTATTTTAATCAAAAAAGCTCACAGCTTCCCATATAAATCCATGAGAGGCTATGGTTTTATTCCTACTGCTAGCAAGAGCCCTATAATTGCACCAGCAAGCATGGTATTATTACAAAAAAGACCCATTCTTCAGAGTAGCTGAACCTTGGAATGGAGAAGAAATAAGGAACAATGTATCAAAGCAGTCAAATACAACTTGACATGGGGGTTGGGAAATAAAAGAATGGATGACTTCAAAAGAGTGTTTCATTATAAAAAGGCAACACTTTGGGCAAAACATTGCAATTTTTAAATCATGCAAGTAAAAATTTATTAATTATATTTCATCTTGACTGAATGAATGTAATTTGATTAAGAACTACATTATAGCATTTACTTTACTATTAAGCTCAAACATCTAAGTTATTAAATAGTTATTAAACTCTGTCTCAAAACTTCAAAGTTTAAACACAAAATATCTACATTTTTTCCAATGGCATTTAAGTGCACTAAATTACTATCAGATCTTCCTAATAAGATTATATTTTTAACAGATAAACAGAATGCTTTAAAATTCTTTCAATTTTAAGCATTAAATAAGCCAGTAATCAGCATTCAAATGTTTGAAATATGCAAACATTATTTTTATCCAACTGGTAAAAATGCTGCTGCTGTTGTTATAGAGCATGCTTACATCATATTTTAACATAATTTCTATAAGTACCAGATTGTGCAAGTACAACTGGTAAAATAATAAATGGAAAGCAAAGAATACATGAAAAATTATTCTTCCATTTACAATGCTAAGTAAAAAGTTATTCATCAGAACTACAATGTTACTTTTTTAAAACTAACATGTTTACTGTCATTTCAAATTTGAATACTGTGAGAACTTTCCAGTTTAAAATTGTAGAAATGCTATAGAAAGAAAAGTGACATTTAAATAGTGCAATATAACTAATTATTCTCTGATATATATGGTACAATTTCTTCCAATACACCTGCAAATTCAAATAATCATACAACAATCAATAAAAAAGCAAAGTGCAGCAATAAAGTGCAGAAAAAATGTAAAAAAGTTCAAAAGTAGCCTACGTACTTGTACTGTATATGCCTAACTGAATGGACATACTGTAAATTGGTTTTCTGAAAAACAGCATTAAATGGAATGCTGTATTTAATTCAGGAATTGAAAAATTGAAGTGTCATTAAATGTGAGGTATGATTCCATTACTGTGGGCAAGACCTACAGATGAAACCAGTTAACTTTAAAACATTTGGAAAAAAGGTTTTTCGGATACTTAAGTCTTCAAAAACGATCTCGATTTAAATCAAATTGCCATTGATAACTTTTTATCTACAGTTGGTCTTCAACTTACAGCTACAATTGGGACCACAATTTCTATTTTTTAAACAAGGAAGTTGTTAAGTAAGTTATTCCTGATTTTGCAACCTTTTTGCCATGGTTTTTAAGTGAATCCCTGCAGATATTAAGTGAACCATGTGTTTGTTAAGCAAATCCGGCTTCTCCCATTGACTTTGCTTATTGGAAGCCTGCTGGGAAGTTTGGAAATGGTGATAGGTGATCCTGGAAGACCCTACAACCTGTGTATACTATCTAATAATATATTCAGATACTTGGCAACCAGTATGTTTAATCGATGATACTGGTTACCAAGTACCTGAATTTTGAGCATGTGATCCTAGGGATGCTGCAACAATTGTAACTGGGAGAAGCAGTCATAAGTCATTTTAAATGCCATTGTAACTTCAAATCGTTGCTAAATGAATGGTTTACCTGCATTTCTAAACATACCAATTGATCACTAAGGTATGGTAATTTACAACTGAATAAACACTTTAAAAATGGCAGTACTGTAAATTTAAATGTTTTTTTTTTACATTTTAAGCTTCAGAAACGTTCAGCAACCAACTACTGCTATTCTTGGTTCAAGTTCATTATTATATACAAAGCAGATTATCTTGTGTTGACTCACTTTTAAAGTATAATGTTATCCAGCTGTATGCTAAATTTATTTACTATTTGTATTTATATATCGCTTATCAGAGCTTTACAGCCCTCCCTAAGCAGTTTACAGAGGTAAACATATATTACATATTGCCCCCAACAATCTGGGTCCTCATTTTACCTACCTCCGAAGGATGGAAGGCTGAATCAACCTTGATGCACTTTAGCCAACATTAAGTCTGTTTATCACCTGGGATTCATTTTGTAAAATTGAAAAAGGATTAAAAGCCTTTCTTCTTTCACCATTCCATTATGGTATCATATAATCAGGGATGGTCTGCTACCGGTTCGCACGAACTGGATGCTAATTTTACATCTGGTTCACCGAACCGGTAGTTCCGATGACTGGCTGGCCCCGCCCACCTCATCCCGCCCCTGCCAGGAGTCCCCACGCAGCCCATTTTGGATCCCAGGTAAGTGCAGGGCCTGGGCAGAGGCTGGGGGAGGGCAGAAAACAGCCTCCCTGAGGCTCTGGAAGGCCAAAAATGGGCCCGTTTCCAGCCTCGAGAGTCCGGGGAGGGGGGAAGCGGGCCTCCCAGAGGCTCGAGGAAAGCCTTGGAGCCCGGGGAGGGTGAAAAACAGGCCTTCCGGAAGTTTGAGAAGAGGGTAAAAGCAACCCCCGCCATGGTGCAGGAGGCTGACTAGGCCACGTCCACCCAGAAACCGGGCAGAGAACTGGTTGCTAAAATTTTTGAAGCCCATCCCTGCATATAATAATACATTCCGCTTGTTGGAAATATTACAAAGGTTTCAAAAATCATGAAGGTCCATAAGACAACAAGAACAGTCTACTTAATATGTTATTTAATCCTTTGAGATTAACTGTTGCGGTGAACACACACTTCACTAAAATATGACCTGACCAGAAAGATTGTTTTAATTTCTCCTGTCATTAGACAGGAAGATTATTGGTCAGTTAGATGGATGGTCTACAGGGACTGGTAACTAATCAAAGATTTCAAAAATAGGAAATTATTCTTTCTCTGACATCTCAAGTTTTGTTTTCCTACTGTCCCAGCAATAGGATAGTCCCTATCATCTTTTCCTTTATATTCTGTATCTAGACATATTTTAGCTACTTATTTATTATTACAGAATAGTGGTATGAACCACAAAATTCAGAACTTACAGTGGATATTCAACACAGTATCCAGTCAAAACTATATTCACATAGAACTGATATGAAAATACTATTGACTCAACCAATAGACTCATACAATTATCATCTCAAAAATACAATTACAAGGCTGACATTGGCATTTAAATAATACCACAGATTCCACTTTCTCTATTAATCTGTCACTGCCTTAACCCAATATTCACTGCAAGATATACAGAAGACTGAAATAAGATATGGTTACTGCCAAACTTCTAAGCTCCATCTCCTAGTTTTGCTTGGCTATTCCATGCTCTCACCTTGGGCCATAATATCAAGTTTTCCATTATTTTTCAGCAGGAGGGAACTAGCTGGCAGTTTCCAAAAGAACAGGGAGGAAACTTTAATTTATTTTCTCACTCCTGTCTTCTTCTGCTTTGGCTTGGCAATCTTTTAGCATAAGCAAGCAATTTGAATATAAAGATCACAGTTCTTTCTGCCCCCAATAGATCATTCTGTCCTCTGTGTCTAGAGATTAAGATATCGCTACTTGGCTAGATAGATATGAGATGGAGAAAAGTTCATTGTGCAGTCTGTCTGCTGAATTGTCTGCTTTGCCACCAGCTATCTACCCAGTCCAAACTGGAAGCTAAGAAAACATCAAAAGTGCTGCAGCATGTGGTTGGTTACGGTTCCTTTGGGGATCTCGAAACTTATCCAGTTCATTTCTTAACTACATACACAATTATAGGAACACTGCAATTTTGTTTCATAGATTCATGTCATTGTAAAAAGTAATTTTGGCTAAATCAAATCAAAACAGCATTCCATATTAACACATTACCAGGATAACAATTCAGCTTCCACTTTAAAACGTTCTTCCTATGGGCAACTAGTCCTTTCCCACTCAACTTGATGAGTGAGGCAAGTATAAATATTTACTCATAGTTTGTTCAAATAGTCCTGTTCCTAAAAAAACATTAGTATAATCGTTGAGAAAAATAATTCATTAGATGTAATGCACATACAATTGCATTTGTGTTATTTTTCAAAGAATAAAAGTTGTTAGCAAGCTCAAATGCTATACATGTAGGCCTCACTCAATAAAAGAATCCGAATCAGAATTTATTGGCCAAGCGTGATTGGACACACAAGGAATTTGTCTTTGGTGCGTATGCTCTCAGAGTACATAAGAAGAAAAATAAAATAAAATAAAATACATTCATCAAGAATCATCAGGAATCATAAGAATCATAAGATGCAACACTTAGCGATAGTCATAGGTTACTAATAAGCAGTCAAATCTAATTGAAAGTAAAAAAAAGTAATTGGGATTGGAATTTCTGCCACTAAGTGATAGGGTCATCATAAAGCACACCATCATGTGACTGCACTGTTCTTCAACAAAATTCTGGCATTTCTGGTGTCTATTGTTAAATGAATCCTATGCCATTGTCAAACAAAGATGTCATCTGGTTCACCATTTGTGACCTCTGCTGGCTTCCCATTGACTTTGCTTGTAGGAAGTCAGCAAAGAAAGTCACAAATGGCAATCATATGACTGTGGAACTCTGTGACATTATAATTGTGAATCAAATGCCAAGCACCCTGGATCGTAATTACATGACCACAGGGACACTGTGACCAACGTAAATCTAAATGGTACCAATTATATGGTACCATTCATTCAGCCCAATCATATGTGCAGAGTCACTGAATGAGTGGTTGTTAAATGAGAAACAACAGTAATTTAGGACAATATGGACAAAAGGGTTGTAAATGTATCATTTCAAAACACATCATTTAATTACGGTAATTCATTGCAACTATCCTAATACAATTGAAACTTATAGAGTTGACAATACAGTTGACTATAAGGGATTGTATTATGAATATTTATTTCAAAAAATGAATGACACATCATAAATTTAAGGTAACTCTTCTAAGCCTTAAGCTGCTGCAGTAAATTGGCATTAATTGCTGTTTTAGCATGTAGAATTATTTTAGATAATATATAGAAATTAGCTCACCCATGGATTCAAGATTTTTAAATATGCTTTTTATATATTTTTTAACTGTATTGTTTCTATGTTTTTTAACTTGTGTGTGAGATGAGCAGCTACATCCATCCAAACAATAACTAAATAACAATACATTTAACATAAAAAAATCTCATTTACAATGAAAACGTAAATTAAGGCAAAAAATGAAAAATCATACATGAAAGACTTGTATGCATTTTACTGATGATTTAATAAGAAAAATTTAAAGTGATTTCCTCCATTACTAAGTCATTCATGTAACCTGTTAGCTTTCTGTGTAATTTCATTTTTTTCTATATAATTTCAAGAAATGAAATTCAAAAAGCAATAACAGGCATATAAATTTACATTTGTCTTTGAATTCCTTAGTGATAAGGAATACAAACTCATTTTAAATGTGTAGTTATAACTGTCTTCTAAATACTTTTTTAATGATATAAATGTGAGAATTATATTTAATGTTTTTTCTATGTGAAATTTAAGGAAGTAAATTGAGGGTCAACTCTATTTCAAGACTACCCAATTTTCACCTTTCTCTCATTACAAATATAATGGAGGGAAGAAAACAAGAGTTTCTTTGTTTGTGTACATTAGCTCAAAGCTGTAAAAGTCGTTCAGTGGAACTTTACTATGTTTTCACCTTTCTTTGCTTGTAACAACATTCTAGTCTCTAAAATTACATGGAGTGCAGCCAGACTAAGGTAATCACCCTTCGCTCTTGATTCATGAGCTAGGAGAAACTGATTTCTTTGTATTACAGTAAAGAGGCAATTTCCTCAATTTATTACTTTTCTTCTTTTAAAAATAAATCTGCTAAAGAAAAAAGAAATTATATATACTGTACATCTTGAAAACTAAAAACTATCTGAACCAAAATTCCTATTTTCCCAGATAAATATTTCATACAAGAAACAAAGTAATGGCATTAAGCAAAAACAACAACAAAAAACAAAATACAAAAAACCCCACTACTATCAGTTAAGAATTGTTTTAGTAAAGAATTTTTTAAATATAAAATATGTTAATATATTTATGTATCATATTTCTAACCCACTATTAATATATGGAACACCTTCCTCCATTTTTATTGTCGTAACAATTCTGGTTGGGCTAAAATATGACACATAAAAGCCTTTCAATAATCTTCCTAGATGTGATTTGGACATCTACAAAATGATTTAAAAAAAGTTCATATCAGTTTACCAGCAATTTATTTGGTAACAAAATTATCTGTGTATTCCCACAATGAAGTTAGAATATTCTTTAAAATCAGGTAGTATCAATAAATTATATTTTTAAAAAGCCTTTTGTCACAGTGACATGAGTTATTAAAAACAAACAATTGTTTGTAACTCTACCTTACTAATCTACTCTTTGTACTGAAATATTTGTTAAAAACAGGATAGTAAGTCATATTTACTCTAACTATATGGAAACATTATACGGAACCCAGATGCATTAAGACAGAACTTTGAGCCTTATTTGTCTATAAGAATTTTAGTTGTTTGCATAATCATAGTCCTTTTCCAGACTCTTTCTCAAATTCAATATCATTACACACAGTATTTTTCAAGATGTCACAAATAGGTTCTAGTTCAATGAACTGAATTTAAATGCTTACCACTACTCAATGGCCTGTTTATAACTTCAAGATTAGGATTGCCTCTAAAAAATTCACAATAATGTAGACTTACATTATATATTTAGATTAGCTGTATACGTTTTAAATAGCTATTCTGGCCACAAGTCTCAAATGTATTAAAAAGATCCTTCCTTCCTTCCTCCCTCTCTCCTCACTTTCTGCGTTCCTACCTTTTTTTGTACAGACAGCTCTGATATTATTCCTATGATGTGTTGGGAAACACTTTCTCAGTTTGGGAGTCACAGCCCCATGTGCTTATACTACCACTGGACCCACTATGACCTTTACTTTTCAAATCCTTTCTAGTTCCTCCTTCAGGTCCTCCTCCATATTCTCACACTCTATCCTGATTTTACCATCACTTAGCACTGCTACATCTATCACTATCACTGTAGTTCCTTGTCCACTACCACGATGTCTGCTTGACTGTCATCTGGATCTGGAAGTGCCACAGGATCTTAGCCTTCTTAGTCTTATGAACTTCTGTGGATTCTCCCATCCGGACTTGGGAGGGTATAGCCCCTACACTGTGCAAATATTCCTGTATGCAATGCCAGATACTTAGTTATGCCTTTCAATGTATGCTGTTCCTACCTGCATCTTCCATCCTGCCTCTATGTGTTAGACATTTCTGAGGCCTCTCTGAATAGCCAGAACTTTTGAATCCTGTCTAGTGTGGTAGATCCCTGCTTCTATACAGGTGCCTGCCACCTGTTTTTGTGCTTCTATTATCAGTGCCTTACTTTTGTCTTCTAGTCTAGCTTTTTCCAGTCACTGGTAGGATTTTGCAATGTCTGTCACCTCAGCTATCTGTCAATAGTACGTTCCATTCAGGATCTTGTCTTGACATTGCACTTCCTTTACTTGATCTTCCTGCCTCAGACATTCTCTCAGCAGTTCATCTTTGGGTACCATCTTTTTTGATGAACTCATGGAAGCTCTAAGTTTTATCCAGGGCAGTGACATTCACCCGATGCCCCCCATCCTCTTTCCAACTGGTGTACAAACTGGGTGGAAATCTCCATATATTGTGATAAGCTCCCAGGACAGTTTCTATCTCCTTCTTTGGCCAGCTCACTACACTGGAAGACTATCTAATGACTTGCAGGGCATTTATTATTATGTGGATATTTTTATTTCCATTGAGTTTGCTCTTCAATAAATGTCTTTTCCTTTGGTGGTACATGGATACTGTTGACTTCCTTGCTTTATTGTGCTTCCCATCTGACTTTGGGATTACAAGCTACTTACAGCTGTCCTGTAAGTCTGGTAATTCCATTTTCATCAGTCTTAACTACTTTCCCTCTCTTGACTACTATCTGGCCACACTGATCCAGTCCCAATGATGTTCTAATGTCCTCTCTAGATGTCAGGTGGATCAGCATGTCAATATCTCTTTTACTCTTAGTATTCAGTTTAATGTCATCCATGTAGAGAGGTAGTTGGTGGTATCCCACTCTTGAACTTATATCCATATTCAGTTCTTGTGATTATTTGGCTAAGGAAGTTAAAGCCTATGCAGAACAGCAGCAGCGGAGGTGCATAGTATCTATATCTAAAGCATTTTTACTGCTAAAGATTCAGTGCTTACTTTCATTTCTAAAATGCATTCAGGTATAAAGCTTGGTCAATACACCAACATTTCAAGCTGTATTTGTTTTGCTCAACCAAGAAAGTGAACCTAAACAACAATTTCCCTTGAGCTTATAATGAACTACCAACAAAAGCTTCTCCCCCTGGAATGGAGTTCTTCAACAATTAAGATGTGAATAAACAACGGCCTATTCAAAGACTGTACATCGTACCGGATACATTACTATAAACAGTATTAAGTAAACTGTAACATAACTTCAGAAACAACATGTTCAATCCTTATTAAAGCTGGAAAGTGTTTCACAAACAAAGTTATATGTTTTTGTACTAATAAGATGATACAATTGTGATTTCTGAAAGTAATGTTTTATTCAGTGATTCCTGTCCCTTTCAGGTTTTGCTTACTTATAACTATGCATCCTTTTGATTACTTCCATTGTTTAATAATTTTGTGTACTTTTCATGTTACTTTTCCTTTATTTAAAATTATCTGCATTTTTTAAAAATATTGTTCACAGGAGTTAGTTTTTAAGTACGGTAGAGGTCTGAAATATCAGTTTAGTGCTAGAAAATTAAATCTCTTAATATAATATCTCCTCCAGATAACACGTATTATTTGGGAGAAAACCAAAAAAATTGTACCTGTTTTCTCCCTTTCAACCTTATTCAATAAATTGTCAGCTTTAAAACATAAAACACTGACTCATGTACCTTCAAATACTAAATACGTAAGTAGAGATAATACTAAATATATATATCCCTGAACACTTTGTTTTTCACACACAAAAAAACCCAAAAACCCATTGTGCCTCACCCTATACCTCCAAAATATATTTCAACTTACAGAGGCTTCTATTTAAAATTTTCTACATTGTAGCTTTTCAAAAGTGGAATGGAGAATTATTACTTTGAGGCTTTTGCAGCAAGCTTTAACAAGTATAACACAGAAGACTAGTTGTAGCAGATGTCTGGGTGGAGTAGACAAACCTCAGAAATGCTGTACATTCAGCCAGAAGTTAATATTTGTGCCAACATTCTCATCATATGCCCATCACATGTATTTTTAAAGAGCAACAACATATGCCATGTTCGATTTTCAGAAAAGAAACTGTATCAAACAAATTCTGCATTTAATTGGCAGGCATAAAACAAACATTCATGGATTAGATGTTGATTGCAAGTCAAACTACTAAAGTAATGAAACTGTGAAGATGCAATGAAATGGCTGAGTTAAAAAGTTGGCCTGCATACATGATGATAAATGAAGCTGCTGTGTGGGATGTTTTAATAATATGGAAATAACTTCTCATGCTATTTTTTTTTTATACTAAGTGTTGCTCTAGGACTTATTATGGTGATACAAATCATATAAACAAACCATTAGTGAATAATGGGCCATTATATAGTATAACCTAAATCCAGTAAAACATTTTTGTTCATTGTAAACTTGTGATGGGATCCTTCTATAAATCTATAATGCCAATGAAAATCTCCATCTATTAATGGTGATATACTTCTTTCTCTCAACTTCAATACAAACGGAAAAATAATTTTGAAAAACTTCATTTTTTCTTTGTGTTATTTTAAATAGTTAAGCCTCTTTCAAATAAAAAGTATGTGCTTCATTAGAAAATTTTGAAGAGAATACTGGAAGTTCCAGGCTTGGATCCCGAGATTAGTAAATATGGTCCAGCTTTAAGGTTACATTAAATAAGCTTACATCTCCAGAACTAGGTGACTAAAGGAACTGCTCATATCTTGATATCTGAGAAATTCTGGGGCAGTATTACATAACAATTAAGTGACTTTGTACATATTTGAAAATCATACTCAGAGTTCTCATCAATAGTTTCTCATAAACAGAAGAAAATAATGAATACAATGCCTCAAGATTCAGTTCTCGGCCCTGTCTTCAATATTTTAATTAACTAAAGAATAAGTAGAAAAAAATCCCTTCCAAATACAGATGATACAAATACTTGCTTTAGGACATCCAAAATTCTGAAAAACATTGAAAAATGAGAAAAATCCTGATATAATTGCTAATAGCAAATTGAAATTTAAACAAATGGGAAGTTCTTCACTTAGAAAATAAGAATTGTGTACTAGATCTAATTCTGAACACTATACTTTAAGGGAGATTCTAAAAAATTGGTTACATTTCAGAAAAGAAGAAGAAAGGACCAGAAGCTAACTCATATGGTGACTTAAGACAACATGATTGCATTTTCAAGTTCGTAAAGCTATGTCACATAGAAGAATGTTAACAAAGTAAAACCAAACCAAACAAAAAACTGTTCTCCATCATTCCCGAGAGCAGGACATGAAATAAGGTATTTGTGCTACATGAGGGCAGAATTTTATTGAATGTGGTGGGTAAGTATTTCATAAAGAATAACAACTGTGAAAAGTAGAACCAAAGAAATGCTGGGCTCCACATGTTTATGTTAATGGGACATGATTCTGGCTTCCTTCATTGAAAAATAGGTAAGACTTGATAGCCTAAATAGCTGTCTACAATTACATAATTTTCAGATTTTGTGAAGAATGAAAATGAACGTTTAACTCAAAACATTCTGAGGAATAATCAATGTATATCCAACTATAGCATAAAATAATGTGTTTGTTTGTTTATGTCTTTGAGTCAAGGTCATCAAGCTAGGTCATTCCTAAGAGGAAAGTAACTCACAGCTTTTTAGCCTTGTGCCTTAATCACTACACCAATTTGTCTCCCATTTAAATAGAATTTAATGTATTTTAAGCATGATTAGGAACAGAAAAAGATACATTGTGAACAGGATTGTGGTTTTTAAATCAAGCAAAAGAACCCAGAGGCAAAATTTACAACATGTTTGGATTTAGGTTCAATGCTTATGTTGTATAAAATTAAAAGCAAAAGGAAATCAAGAAAAGGGAAGTGGGAATGAGGAATTCTTTGGCACACTGTGACATTCTTTGAACAGTAAAATCACAATTTATGCCAAATAATATCTTCTTAAGGTTCTTTCAGCATCTCAAACCCCAAATGCTTATCTCATACAGGCATATGAGCTTGCTTATAACATATCTATGGTGAGACCCAATTCTAACACTAGCAGAAAAGCCCTTTTGTTCTTGAGTGTGCCACAAACCATTGGTAAAGGCATAGCTGCACTAAATTCGAATGTGTTATTTATTTATTAAGTTAATATGCCATCTATCTCGCTATCAAGCAAGTCTGGATAATTATATAGTAGAATTTATTGCAATTTCCAATTTTGCCTTTCATCTTTATAGTTTAGTTTGATACATGTTTCATTTCATTAAATCTATCTTTAGATTGTCCTAGATCCACATTAGGTGTAAAAGCATTCTGTATATTTTTAAAAGCCTACAGAATGAACAACCAGTGATATGCCTAAAATGTGATTAGGCAACACACACCTAATTCTAAAACCAAATTAAATTATTTCAAGATTCCATAAAAGTCTTTGATAAAAAATATAAATCCTTACCCATGTCTCATCCGTTCCCTCCCTCCTACTGAAAGCTTGACAAAAAACAGAAGTACAATTATATTACCATTGTAATTCCATGCTAACAGCAAAATGAGATCATGTTCATTTCAAGTTTTAAAATTTTTGAATAAGTGTGAATTTCCCCCATACATAAAACTAGACAGCAAAAGAAATTCAGAGTAAACATAATAATATGTTTTGTTACTCAATTTTTTTTCTTTGCAACTTCACAAGGGAAAGAGGAAATGAATATTAATCATCTGCATAATCTGGATATATTTGTTGTCTTCTTTTAATTTAAATTCTTTTCTTGCCACAAATAGAAACTAATATTTTAAAGTTATTGATTAAATATTAATTATGGAAAAGACTACTGGTATATTATGAAAATACTGGCATCTGCCATAACAATGCTTTCCATTTAACTATATTTTTCCTTATCAATTTACAATACTTACTGCTTTAATAGACACATAATAAGATTGACTCAAACTTTCAAAAATAGGAAATTCCTTTAAACATTTTGAAGTGATTTCCACCCTATAATCAGCAACCTGGTAAAAAAAGTATCCACAGCAGGTATCCAGCTTGTAATGAAGAGGTAACAGCCCACATTAATATATTACAGATTATAAAACTTTGATGTCTTTCTGAGTTTTAGTAAAGTCCCTATTGAAAGCAGTTTTGGAAGAATGTGACCATGAACTAAAGAAACAGTTCTTAAACATAAATGAAGACAACGTAAGCATTCTACCGCTATTGTGACTAAAATTGTATTAGTTCATTTCCTAGTGAAAAGGCTGTTCTTGAAAAAAAAGGAAAAATTTCCAAAATTTCATACAAACTTAATTCCCCCCACACCAAAAGAAAAAAATAATCTGGAAAGAATTCAAAGTTCCTGACCAACATATTTTAATGCAATATTGATGATTATCTAAGAACTGAAAACTTAATGTTTTATACTGACTTACTATTTCATGTGATTCAGACATGCATGCTAAAGATAGAATGGTAAAACTGATATATGTGGCTAACATTAATGCTAAATTATTGTAGCATCAAAGCAAACAATAATTTAGTATTAACATTATCCACTTATATTTGATACAGACCTTGTTGCTATATAATTTCTATTGGATTATGTAACAGCGCATACCTTCTGGAATGATGTGCCCCCAGGATCCAAACAGCTGCCACTCTATAGGATATTCTGGAAAGCCTGGCTATTTGCTCAGGTTTTAGAATAGAGTGAATTATAATCTCCTGTTTGTAATGTTTTAGCTTGTTTTGTACTGCTCCTATATGATTATATATTAATTTTTGCCTTTTTTCTGTATTTTGTCTCTTTTATGCTATTCTCTTGTTGCAAAAAGTCAATATCCAAATAGAACAATAAATATATTAGATTTAACATTCCATTTAAAGCAGCAGATTAAAATCAGAATAATTTGCTTATTGAATATGAGACAGTCGTTTAAGCACTGTCCCTGTATACAAATATACCGAATTTTACAGTGGAAGGACACTTACCAGTTTTATAAGGTGGGCTCTGCTCAAGGATTGCTAATAACCCAATGGTCCATGAGGTAGGACAAATGACAAAATGAGTGACACAGTATCCTCATTAAAACCTATCCATTTTGTCCTTCCCTCATTAGATGTATCTGCTAACTAAATAGCCTTAAGGTCACTATCAAATAGGGACTTTTTCTTCCATGCTAAGCAAGGACATCAAAATAGGAAACATGTCATTACTACTTTTACTCACAGTAAAAATTGTTTATATTGTAATTGGCTGATATATTCATAGATAGAAGAATCATATACTGTGACCGGTAGCACTGATGATGTTACCTCATTTGGGTAATGAAACATCTGCAAGAATACAACCAAGCTCAGAGAGCACCAAGGACCTGTCATTTCAACCTGAGCTACAAATATTATCCTTTATTGAAATCATATGCTGTTTTACACAGCAAAATACATTTAAAATATCTCTGCAGGAATAATATTTACCTACAATATATTTGTCTATTCTGGAAGTTTTACCCCAGATTAGGGTAAAATACCACAGTTTAAAGATGTGGAAACAGGTGTTAGTTTCCATAAAGCAAAGTCAACTTTTGATTTATTGGGTGTGTACTGAGGATCCCAGCAGGTGTAGGAGCTTAACCAATATGATACGTTTCACAGTGAAGTTGCACAAGTTGAAACAAAAGAGACAAAACAGATGTATAAATAGACTAGGACATTCTCAGTATGAAAAATTATACAAGCAGCAATATTCACTCGACTAAGCTACACTTTTTTGTATCATAGTTGATTCAGGGTGATTTAGTTATCTTGCTGGTAGTCAAAAGGTGTGTTGGTTATCATACTACTATTCCTAATGTAAACTTTAAAAAATAGAAGGTTACAATAAATATTGTGTAAGCACCTCTCAGCAATGAAGTCACCAGAAAAATGGAGTATTCATTTCTCTCTCTTTCTCTGTTTCTCTCTCTCTCTCACACACACACACACACACAAACACAAAAGAAAAACACACACATCCAGAATAGGCAGAAATACTTACATTTTGAATTCATACAGTTGCAATTATCTAGATATGATTATGGACTACTTAACCACTAAAAGGCATTATGCCTAAAAATGTTGCCCTTTGAAGCAAATGAATGTTGTAAACAATTTATATTTTAACATTGTTACTTAATGACACATTGGAAAAACCAAGGTTTCCTCTAATCTATTTAGGACCTAATTAAGTATGTTTATGTTTCTGCTACTGTATAGCAATTTTATATGAATTGACTCAGAAAAACTTCTATTCTTGTGCTTGAGACAAAATAATGATATTAGAATCAAGATTTGATTAAATTATAAAAATGGATACATTACAACTATTTTCTTTCCTTCTGGTATAAAGAATAACAGCTGAATTAGATACATTTTTATGCGTATTTCCTATCTTAATGTTAAAATGGAAAGAAAGAAATATAGAACTTTTTAAAAAGTTTTTAATTTACCATGGTTCTGAGCAAAGATTTTAAAATGATGGTTATTGATTTGCATTCTTTGCTACTATAATAAAGTTGTGTAATTATCAAAACACAGCCAAAATAAAATTTTGACCTGGGACAATTAAGAACAAGAAAGGTTAAAGAATTGTTTACAGCAACTAAAAAAGGTTAATACACATTTAAATTTATACACTACTTTTAAACCTCTTCACTGAGAGAATTTTTTAGAATAGAATAGAATAGTCCAGTAAACATAAACATAATAAGGTATAACTACAAGAATTATCAAGGATAATTATGTCAGTCACAGATTTTTAATTAGCAGGAATATTTAAACTTGCTCCCCTACCCTAATTGAAAAACAGTATTTAAGTAGTATTTTTTCTATATAAATAACACTTTGTAAAGCACAATATTAAGATAGGATCTCAACCTAAGATAGGCACTTATGGACAATACATAGGGCATTTTACTGTTAAAATTTGCTCTAGTGTTTGCTTCATACTAAAATTGCATAAGTATGTCAAGTGGCTTTTGTACCACAGAGTTTGTGAACCCATGCAATCTATAGATTAAAATGTAATTATTATTAAATATATTATTAATTATTAATTATTAAAAACTCAATGTATATTATCTTGACCAATTATAATTCCAAGAAATCATCAGTTTACTCATAGAGTTACACAAGTATGCTTGTAAAGAATTCAGGATCTCTTGTTAAGGATACTGACAGATACAAATACTGTTAAAAGTGCTTTGTTTCTATTATTTCACTACATAATATTTTAAATAATATTTTATTTAATATGTTCAAACCTGATAATTTCCTCCTAAGAAATATTATGGTTGAGATAAATGATAAAATACATGAATATATTGCTTGAAAATGTACATATGCTGAGTGAACTTTTACCATGATATTCTACAAACAGTCCCCTCTTCTTCCACTGATCTGCATGCAATTCTCACTAAGAATACATTTTGCTGAGTTCCAGTTAGACTATAATAAATTCTACTACTGCCTCCACGTGT
>JANHJO010005738.1:50843-65127 GCA_032468235.1 Pseudoxyrhopus heterurus | reverse complement strand
CTGCACGGCATAGCTCATAGCTTCACTGAGCTACGCAAGCCCCTTCACCACGACAAGGCAGTGATCCTTGAAGGGGTAAATATAACTACTGTACCTAAATAAAACAATTCAAGTGTCACTACATCATATAAGCATATTGATGGATAACATTCTATAATTCTAAGTCATTATAAAAAAAAACCTATTTGTTCTATAGGTGTGAAATTTCTGATAAAGAACAAGCTAATTTCATAGTTCAATCATAGTTGCCTAAAGTCCCCACTGAATACCGTAAGTGTCACATTTGCATGGCTTCAAAATCGTTACTGAAGGTGACTGAAATGAGACTTGACACTTCAATTTATTTATTGTCAAACAGTGGGCCTGAAATTGAACCGATTACAGTCTTGCTGCAGTTCCATATACAAGACAAAATTATTTTCATGTTTTGCATTCTCAGAGACCAAATTTTGTGGTTTTACATATCCTGTTTCAGTAAGTACCATATCATTGATAAAATGTTACTGAAAAATTTGGATATTTATATCCATAATTGTTCATAGCATAATTCAGTATCATTATCCGGAAGTTATTTTCCAAAATAACTCTTGTGAATTCAGATAAAGGCCTATTAGTCTAGCACTGTGTCATACAGTATGTTAGCTTTTGTATTGAGGCAATCAAGACGCAAGAGTGATATTTTGTTGAATTTATATACTTCCCTGCATTTTGAAAGTAGCACATAGATATAAAGCTGATTTGCCACTGAAAATTCTATGTTCTGTAAATTATAAGAAGTTTACCGTCTATGGTTAGAGGAAAAACAGTATTTTATGTATTTCAAAAGATTAACTGAAATTGCAGAAGTAAATATATTTAAATTAAAATTTGGTCAGTTTCCTTATCAGAGCCATTAAGAACAGACTTCTATTTGTTTATTTTGCCTGAATGAAAACCCAAAACCAAAGTTAACTTGTTTACACATTTGTTTTGATACCACATAATGCACAGCACAGTTCATTACTGGCTTTTTTGTTTGATTGCTTTTTTGGGAAGATCTCATTTTAGAATATCTAATTTGTACCATTTAATAATTAATTATTCTTAACTAAAAATTGCCAACCAAGCATTAACACTTACAGACACATCTTTAAAATTAATATTGAATGACAAACTGGTACTTTCTTCTGCTTGTAAGGTACTCTATTGGTAGATTTATGTTTTCTTTATTAATTTCATTAATATATTTTCTAAAATAATCATGGCATATAATAAATGAGACTTAGGGTGATATTTTAGCATTAATTATAAAATATAAATTTAGTTTATGCTTATTTTAGAGGAAAACAAAAGATTTGAGGCATACAGAAAATAATGAACAGACGGTTTGAGAGAAGTCTAGATCTAGCTTTAAGAATATAAACATAATCATTGCATAGTTGTTTGTATACAGTAGTTGCTGATCTCTCTTTAGGAAATATGAATTGCATATTTTACTCTGCTAAGATTGTGGGTCTCTGGATAAGGAGGAATAGGCTTCTGCTGAACCGCCTAGGAACTTAAGAGGCTTTGGCTTATAAGGGTTTCCTAGATATAAATATGTCATCTTTAGTTCTGGGTAGGGTAAAACTACCCAGATAGAAACAGTATATAATTTAGGATCATTTTCGATCATGGCTTCTTTTCAAATGAAGTACCAGGAGAGCTTTTGCATAGCTTTGTGTTAGACTGGACTCCACTCTATACATGGTCTATAATTGCTCATTTATGTTTTGGTCACTTTTCATATGGAGGTATTCCATGATCTGTGCTGATTTTCAATAGACTTCCAGGTTCCATACAAGTACTTATAAGACATTTATAGCATGAAGCCAAGATATTTGAAGAATCACCTCTCTCTAGTTGGCTTTATCACCCTATTAGATCTGTAGAGAAGGGGATGCTTTGGATCCTGTCACTTAAATAATGTCATTTGGTGGGCTCTTTTTAGAGTTGCATGTACTCTGGCTACCATACCACCTGAAATTAGACCCTCCCAGCTTCCCCAGAAGCATCTAATACCTACTCTTTTGCCAAGGTATGAAGGTCAGATAGTTCATGGAGCCTATTGGCTAATTTTGAGGTTTTATTCTTAGCTGCTATTTCTTTTTGGTCATCATTTTTGTCGTTGTTTATATTGTTGAAATTTATATCTTGTTGGTCTCATAAAACAAATATATAAATGAAGAAACTAATAATTAGATCATAGCAATTTAAAAGTTAGTTTGAAATCAATAAATACAAAGTAGTTTTAAAGTTTAAAAAGTTTACTTCTATGTTAAGTAGGCTTAAAATGTTTGAACAGTTTATGTGTAGAATAGGAAAGCAATACTGAAAATTCTTAAGGCTAAAGCATCAAGTTAAAGGCAATTACACATTGCTGTTCAATATTAACAACAAAATAAATCAAAACATTGTCATAATACATAATCTGGTACTTGAATGTGTATATATAAAATATAAAATCTAACTTCCTCTAATTACTTTGAAAAAAGCCTAATATTTACTGCTGCTTTAAATGAACTGTTCAGTATAAACAACAGGGAAAAAACCTACAGTAAGAAGAAAGAAAAATATAAAAATGTAAATTCTGTCATGTTCCATTATCTGCTCATTTAAAGAAATCTTCACAATTATCTACTTTCTCTTTTCAGATATATGTACTTACTTCAAGAAACAGATACATATTTTTGCAGTTGATGGCTCTTTAATTCTTTAGTGATACAAATTGGCTAAAAATGCAAGTTTAAAATTAATAAAAGAATAGAAAATTGAAATAAAACAAAAGTAACATTACCAAATCTTTAAATTCATATTATATTGGAAACAGAAAATATAGTGTTTCCTTTATAATTATTGACAACAGAATTGATTCAAGTGATTTGACTTTGACTGTAATAAACATTTGACTGACTGATCCAAATGTAAGTGTAAATTAGAATTGCTGATCAACTAGCATCTAATGCATACATGAGAAATGACATCTTACATTGATAGAGTGTTAGCTTTTAAATCTCTACACAGCAAAACAATCAGCCTTATAAATCCTGTGGAATACAAATATAGAAGTGATATGTATAAAGAACATGCTAGTTTGTGATATGTACAAAATAAGCATGCTAGTTTATGTAAATCACAGTACTCTTCTGTTAATGCTTTAAAAAAGTTTTTAAAATGGTAAGATGGTTTTGTTATAAAGATAGAAAACTACAAAACTAAACATCCACTAGAAGATTTTTAATTTTGCTACTTGCACGTATTATAGTATCTACAGTTTGTCCTCTAAAAAAATATTTTGTATATAAAACAATATTATTTGTTCCTTTATTTTTGACTTAAGTTATTCATGCTTCTGTCACTTTCTCTTTGCTTGTTTATTTTACAGTATTTAGTTCTCAATTTACTCGGTCTTAAGTTTATGCCATAAATTCAGAACATCAAAATCCTTGTTGCATTTCACAATGGTTCAAAAAGTAGCAAGGAAAATGAAATTATTCCCCAATAAATCACTTAGATATATAGAGATGAACAAGAAATAAATTTATTGTTACTCCTGTATGATATAATAATTTATTGTTTTTACTGATGTCCTGTTATATATTCTATCATTCAGGAAAATTCTAGGCATAAAGTATTTTGTCTAATTATTCTTTACACAGAAAAGATTACCATCTTAGACTACTTGATTATGGTTTCTCTATTGTTGCTCTCTAGCATCATTAAATTCTTTATTCTTAAATTTATATATTTTAAATGTAATTCTCTGAAGTTTGACTATAATTGTATGTTAAACTGAATACCTAAAGGGCATAACACGCAGCTTTCAGGAGAAAGACCAAGCTTTTATGAAGAGATTTCTAGTCAATAAGTGAACATCTTTTAACTACTATTTTGAATTTTTACTATATTGCTTTTGTTCTTGTTAAATGGTATATTTTGTATTTTACTTAGTTCAAATGTACCACAGATGTTTTAAAATTATTCATTTTACATTTGCTGCCAAAAGTTGCCAGACTGCTGCTGGTTGTAAATAAATAAGAATAGGTTTGGTGTTAGGGCTGGTACTCATTTGTCAACTGTCATTGGATTTATTGGTTAGCAGTTTCTGTGGAGAAATGCATTTTCTATAGCTACAGCTAGTGCACCAGCTATAGTATTTCTCTTCCTGAACCAGTTAAGACATCTTTTAATTACATCCTGTCTTGACTATTGCACTTATTTTATCTGGAACAGTTCTTAAATGTGTCTGGAAATTGCAATCAATACAAAATGTAACAACTATTTTTCTTATCTGTACAGGAAACACGTGATTCCAGTATAGGAAGATGGTTCCACATTGCTTAATGGACACAATTTAAGGTACTTGAGTTGATATTTAAATCCATAAATATCTTAATGTCTAACTATCTGAGTGATTTTTTTTCCATTTACCTAGTTACTTAGATCAACAAAAAAAGTTCTTTTGAAGATGTCCTTTCTGCCAGTAACTCATACATCTGGCATGTAAGCAGAGGTGCTATTCAGCCAGTTCCGACAGGTTCCGGAGAACCAGTAGCGATAATTCGGAGAACCGTCAAATACCACCTCTGATTGGCTGACCCCAGCAAATACCACCTCTGATTGGCCAACAGTATATCCACGCTCACCAAGCCATGCCCACAGAACCAATAGTAAAAAATTTTGAATCCCACCACTGCATTTAAGTTTTATTGTATATGGCTTCCAAGTCAGAATAAGCACTTTCAAGGAGCTGCATCTGGTCATCACTCTCACAGTAATCAAAAAAATCGAAAAAGGTATTATTTTTCATCAAGGGTTTAATTATTAATTTATTTTAATGAATTGTTTTATTAATAAATAAAAGTTATTATTTTAGTCATACAGCAGTAATAGTACTGATTTTCTGTGAAAATATACATCTTACTATTTTTAATTGTTATTTGCTGCTTTGCAATTTATATGGATAACGTTTTAAATAAATATGTTATTGTAAATATTGGGATCAGATTGTTCCCAATTTTTGGAAACTGAGAAAAACAGCAAAGAATATGAAAAAAGAAACTTAAGAGTCCTACAGTGATATTAAAAGGGGAGATTCTCAGTAAAGGGAAAACCATCTTCTAATATTAATGTCAGGGCTATATTTAATATTACTTCCTATTGAAGAAAAAGATTATCCCACAACTACAAGTAATTTTTTTTTTACAGAAACAAAAATATAATTGTGTGATAAGGATTAGTATTTCCTATGTGAAAAGTAGCCCTGAGGTTTAACTTTCAGGCATGAAAGCTCAAGACATCTGGCTTGTACAGATAAAAGTAACAATCCATCTTTCTCAGGGTTTTTCTTTTCTTGATTCACCTGCCTTGTGGTAAAAGAAACAGATTCATCTATCTATAATATTGTAACTACTACAAATGAATAATTTATATTTACTTTTATGTACCCTAATTTTAATGGTATTTTCTATTTAATTTTTAGATACATAAATATTTGTATGTATGTCTACATAATAAAATTCATATCTGCTTGCTATACTTTTCAATATTAAAATTAATAGTATATTAATTTGTTGTTAATTTTGATTATTTATTTCATAGATATGTTCTATAAAAACACATCTATAACTTATACATTTAAGCATAAGATAAATACTATTTTAAAATATAGCATGGCAAAAGAAATAATTTCCTTTGAACTCTTTTTCTTCCTCCAAATGTTAGAATTCTATTATTTCCTTAATATTAGCCATAGATCTGTCTATGGGTATAAGGGACAAAGATATTGGTTTGAGTTTTCATTCCATCCTATTCTTGCCTATGAATAACTCCTAACAGATTTATTATTATCTAGATCAGGCATGTCCAATTTGCTGCCCATGGGCCACAGGTGGCCCTGGACAGCTAGTAATGTTCCCTGTAACTTGCCTATTTCTATGACACAGTGTATCATTCTATTTTTCTGTCCATACTAACAATAAATGTTGCCAACAAGTACCAGAACATAAAACTCCTGGATGTCAAAAACCTTTCAAAAATAAAATACCTATTTGTGTGATCACTGTATGCTAAGAGGGCTATTTATTTATGTTGTTAATTATTATATGCTCTGCAGTTGGAAACTGAAAATCATAAAGTTTATCTGTGAGTTTAGCAAGTTTATTTCAAAGTTTATAGTGACCATGAGATGTTGGCTGTAGATGAACTATTAACTGGATTGGAGAAGATAAAAAAACTTCTAACAGGAAACTCACCCATAGTTATCTTACACTATAGCCATACTAGTTTGTAATATAATAACAATTAAGAAATCAGCATCAAGTTACAGATTTTCTACCTAGCTGTGGAATTGATCCAGAAATTTATATGTCAAACAGACATCATTAAGTCCAAAACAAAAAAGAGTTTTGAGACCATATCCTAACACTTCACAGAGATACATGCAGGTTTCCCTGGCAGCCTGTAACTTGGTTTCTTAGCGGCATAATCAGCATGCATACCATCTTACATGTATGCAACGGACCTTCCTAGATGGTCCCACACTTTGTAAGATGCAGCACTGCAGCAGTTATTTGACTAGAATCAGATGCCAGGGAAGCCATGAGCCCACAGCTTCCTGGATATCATAAAGAAAAGAAAATCACATTGGAGCAAAAAATGGAACTATCCACATGGGGAGAGCTAATTTAGAATGATGCAAGAAAAAAAGGCAGCTCTTGGGCGAAGATAAGAAAAAGTTGTATCAGGGAATATCAAGGTATCAAACCTTGATACATTATTTTTATTTCAAAACACCGATGACCCAAATGTATCTATGGCCGTTCTTAATCTAAAACAAGTAATAAAATTGGATTTATTTTTTGAAAAGAACAAAAACTGAAAATATTATTCAAGATCAGCGTTGCACCATATATTTGTGAAAATTAAGACTAACATTGTCAAAAGAAAACAGTCTTATAAATAAAGCCATTATTCAGACAAAGAATAGAGGAAAAACTGGAGAATAGAAAGCCCCCTGAAAAGAGAACTGCTTTTAGCCTTACACAGAGTGAACAAAATAAAAAAAACACAGTCACTAAAACTCTTCCATAATAGCTTCTTAGCTTTTCTGAAATAAAGATATTTGTAAATGTTCTTGGATTTTATGTATCTGTTTTTTTATAAAGGAAAAACCTGACAATATTTGAAACATAGTAACATGATAATGCAGTAGTTAATTTATACAGTAAATATACAGGCTACATAACTAAGGTAACAAATATATTACTTTATGATTCATGATTCTAAGTACTGATTCTACGGTAAGTACTGAATGTAGAAGCAATAAAACACTGATAATCAACTCACTGAACTTGCCTACCGGAATATTTTAAAAATTTATTAACTGAAGTAACAAAGAAAGATTCTAATCTTACTACTAACTGTATTATATGTACACATGGAATGAAATATTTACAGAAAGCAAGCTATTGAAAAGTATTAGATTTATGGTCTTCAGTTTGCTTTAACAAGTCACTCTAGAGAGTAATCTCTCTGCAAATATGAAATTTATAAAACATCTCAAGCCTTTAAAAATCTACAGGAGAAATCAGCACAGCATCTTAGGGAATTTCTGTAGAAATATATCAAGCTTTTAAGGTTTAGTAGAGGGAATAAAAAATGACACACAGACATAGAAAGAGAATCTACTGTGTGAACTGAATGCCAATGACTAAAATCATAGAAGTATATCTTAGAATTGTTTTCAAAGGCAGAAATAATTATGCGCATTAATAACTTATTTAAATTCTTTTGCTTCTTTATGAAGCTAAAACGAGGCCGTCTCTGTATTTTATAGCCTTAGTTGCAATTTAAATTTAGCAGGATTCAATTATATATAATTTTAGATTACATGTGTAGCCTCTAATTATTCTTTTCAAGCACTTTATTTCCTCTCTGATCTGTGTTTTAAATTCTTTTCAGAAGTTAGAACCTGACAGATGTGAACTACTGAAATAATCACACTAAATGTGTATCTAAATATTCTAAAATATTACCAGAGCTTACCACTTCTAAATGCATATTTCTAATATTCTAATAAAGTCTTACTTAAAGATATATTTGGCAGGTATTGACTCTCTAAAATTATGATCACATTCCTTATAAAATAAGTACCAGGAACCAACCTGCTGATATTTTGAGGATTTCTAGCAAGCTAGAAGGACATGAATTGATATATCTTTCTTTCTCTGCAACTTTTTTTTTTGGCATTTTATCCTAGTTGGAACCTGTGTTCTCCTCAACTGGCAACAAAAAAAGGCATGCATGTGTGAGAAGCATATATATGTGTGTATACTGGTTTCAAAACTGTTGAAAATGTTCTAAAGGACAAGAGAACCACCAAAGACAATGAAGAAAATGGTCTAAAGAACAAAATCAGGTTGTAAATAGTTAACCAGAGTTTTATGATATCCTTTGGGAAGTCTTTCATTTTTGCTGGTATCTAAAACAATGCGTTAAGCAAAAACTATTCTTCTCACATATAGGAAAAGCACTGTTAGGTTTAATATCAAGATGGAGTTAGATGGATACATTTCCTATATCATACTCATCCGTTTGAAGCAGATATACTCATGTCTACTACAAATCAATGAAATTAATGCAAGTTAAACTGATTGTAATTAAATAGAGTCATTGATTCTAACTGGTTTACTTAATAGATCTAATGATTCCTTCAGCAGTTTTATATTTGTGTATAATTTTATAAACAAACTGGATAATCTATATAATTTTTATTTTGCTGTCTTGTTTTGGAGTCTTTAGCACTATTAAGATACTTCTGCTAGGGGAAAAAACTATACTTTTAAGCTCAGTCTCATTTTGTAAAGTGAACCACCAAATAAACTCCACAAAGCTATATATGTACTAAATATGCTTGGAGTTATATAATCCTGTAACTGACCTGAAGACCATCATAAAAATACAGTACCCTTACAGAGATTTATGACTACATTTAATTAAACATTTTGCATCAATCTTTGAAAAATTGTTTTATATATTGCACCAAGATGAAATAATTTGTATGCATTCTTTCTTGTTAAAATCAAAGGCAAAGCAATGCTTTTCGATTTTAGTTGCCTTATTACCAGTTGTTTATAAGTGTTTTGATGCATATAAAGTAACTGTTTTCTCAGACATATTCAGCACATATTATCATGATTGTAAATTAATTATTTTATCTAATTTATTAAATTTTAAAACACCATCTTATTAATAGGTAGGTTTTCCTGTCTGAACTGGAACTGAACCAAAGTGCCAAACTTCACTCAGTTTATACCAGCTATAAAACCACTTAACATGTTCAGTCATTGATGAATTTTAATTGGACTAAATGAAATGTACGATTCCATTTTCTAACATAAACATTTCATGGTTAGTAAAAACACTAGCAAAAAACATGGAATGATATATGAAGTAAAGCATGATCACAATAAAGTATAAGAAAGGAGAGGCAGTGTAATAAAAGGAATTGCAGCAGCAAATCTTTGTAAAATAAATATGAGTGAAACAAAGTGGCTTTACAATTCTTGTGGACAAAGAAGAAACATGTTTCAAAGAAATTTACCTGCCAGCATAATTGAGGCAGCTGCACCATCTAATCTCTATCAGTCATAATCTGGAAAAGTGCCACTTTTTATTAGCCAGGTAATAGAAGGACTGAAATTATTTATACAAGCCCATGTGAACCACTCCGCTTGCTCCAGTGCATTCTGATGACTTAATTATATAGTCAGTGTAACACATGTGGCTTTTCAGTCAGGTTCATCACAAAAGGCCAGTTCATCAAAGCACAAGATCTGTGCAATATACAACTATTTCAGAAATACAGATTTTTCATTAAGCATCATGCAGCTGACTATGCTTCTTGCTTGTCACCATCTATTCAGGCAATTAAATAAAACCTCATGCAGGATAAACTAAGGCTAATAAAGAGACCTTGAATTGAAGTGCAGCTGGCAATCTTTCCTTTATTAGGACCTGGCAGCATCTATAGTGACAGCATGTACAAGGCAAGGCAAGTCAGTTGGTTTCTTATTCTTACTCCCTTTGCTTTTAAGTATCTGCCTTTTTGGGGCATGACATTTTGGCTGATAGAATTTCCAGCCCTTTGTTATCCTCACAAAAAGGGAAAGAATAAACAAAGGTCACATTTAGAGCTACCGAAAATGAAACATTCAAAAGGCATTGACAATTTCTATGTGTCAATCAAGATGACAAGCAAGAAGACAATTGTATAGCTGGAAAAAAAAAGAGACAGCAATCTATTTTTCTTTTAAAAGCTATTGTTTCTAGACTTCTAAATAGCATGACGTAATATTTCAGACAAGATGGATAATAAATTTCACAGATTTATCAATGAACCTTTTTGTTATTTTTGTTCAATACATATCTATAAGTGGCCTCTAGGAAAATGTTTGCGAAGATCAAAAATTAAGAGAAATCAAATAATGAAGAGATTTTTCATAATCGTTAGAAATATTTATAGAAGATGTACACCATGTGAAAGACAAATAATTGTCTTTTAAACTATAATATACAGGTTTTAGGCTTAGTTTTATCAGGTATTATATTCTCTTACATGAGATAACAGAATATGATGTAAAAATATCACATGACAAATAGCCATTCCTATTTTTTTTCAGTTTAATTAGCATTTAGAAATTTATAGCCCTCTCATAATTCAGCCTAATGATACCAAATTTCCATGGTCTCATGGAATTCTTTCTCTCTCTCACTCTCTCTTTCTCTCTCTCTCTCACTGTCTCATACACATACACACACACAAAAGTATACATGAAATATTTTCATGAAACATTCAATGTATGAATATTCAATGCAGTTTACTATTACATTAAAGAATTCTGAAGTATTTTATAGAGTCCAGATTCTAGAAGTCTTCTTTGGGGAATTTTATAATTTCATACTGAACAGAAGGCTTTGGTCATAAAAAAAGCAACATTTTTTTTCCATTTATTTCTTTTAAAAAGAAATAGCATTAAATTACATGCAAAATTTGTACCCTGGAATAAACATTCTGAACATAAATAAAACTTTCCATCAGTGATAATTCTTGGATTATAGTAGAATAAATCTAAAATATGTTTATCATATGAGCTTCATTAATTTCCAAAGATCATTATCTTTATTACTTAGCTAATTCTGTCCCTCACAGAAGGCAGAGTTCTCACCTTTGTGAACTTTTCAACAGTCTAGTAGAAACTGGCAGAAGCAACGTCATTACCTTTTGTACTGATTGAAAACAAAAGTCTCCCAGCCATGAATGTCTTTAAACAGACATTGCTATTCCATGATAAAATAATGATGGCTAAAGCAGAAACTAGCAATCCAAAAAGAAATGTCAATTTGGTGCTATATACTCTTTATGTAACACTATTGACTATCAGTTATCACAGGCTCATAAGAATTTTCAGTATATATTGTTTTCTGCTCCTTATATAATTTAACATCATATTATATATTCTTGCCCTAAGATCCTATATATCTCAGTCAATTTATCCACGCATTTGTGGAAAGTATTTGTAATTAAAAATGTATAAGTGATAATAAATAAATTTTAACTATCACAGCTGTGTTGTTTTTGAAATTTCATATATTTTGATGAATTAAATGTTACCTGGAATAAGTTGACCAAGGAGCTGATGGATCCAGGATAGGCTGAGTATGGCTCCCATGACAGTAAAATAATAATGTTTCCATTCCATGTTGTGTCTGTTCTTGCATCCCATAAGTTCACCAGCACTTTCAATAATGTTATCACATATATACTCGAGTATAAGCCGAGTCTTTCAGCCCTCAAAAAGGGCTGAAAAATCCACCCTCGGCTTATACTCGAGTCAACTAATTTTCGGGGCTAAATTGATGCCTACTGTGGAGGCATCAATTTAGCCCCGAAAATCAGCTGATTTGAGGCCAAAAACGGGCCGATTTTGGCCCAAAACGGTCGGTTTTCAGTCCAAAATTTTGTGACAGATATTGCATGTAATTGAGGTGGTCTGCAACGGAATTCTGTTTGCTTTACCTACATGGCCATACATCAATTGCTTTTTTAGTCTGCACTCAGATTTCCTTAAAAGTCTCTCCTTTATCCTCCTGCCTTTCACACTAAATATAATTTTATCGCTTGTCATAGTGCCAGTTACAGAATCAAATTTGCGGCTGCTGGCTTCAAGCTGGAGTTCTGTAACAAGCTATACAATGATATCTCCCTGAGTGTGCTATCTTCTTCTTCTTCTTTTAAAACCCCCCCCTAACATTCAGATGCTATTTTCCAACATGTGGTGCCGCATATATCAAACTTCAAAAGACACTTTTCAATATCATTTAGACCAAAAGTGTTTGCAAAAAACAAACAAAAAAATCAAATATGTGATTAAGTACAACAGCTTCCTCCCGTCTTATAGATACTTACCATTTCTTACAAATGTCCTTCTACTAGTTGCAACAAAATAGAAAAGAAAATCCTCTTCCCAACATTTCCAATCCTGAGGTAAATTTTTTCATAATGTAAGCCGAAGAGGAAGCAAAATAGTGCGGTAGTGCTCCATCCCATCACAACGAGGTAAAAGTAAAGGAAACCCTGTGGATTTTACTCTGCTAGTTGTTGCTAACTATAGGGGGCAGTGCTCATCTCCATTTCAAGGCCATTGAGCCAGTGACGTCCAAAGACATTTCTGCGGTCATGTGGCCACCATGACATATTGGAGCGCGCTTACCTTCCCACCGAAGTGGTACCTATTTATCTATTCAGATTTACATGCTTTCAAATTGCTAGGTTGGTAGGAGCTGAGGCGAGGACGGGAACTCACCCCATCATGTAGCACTTAGGTCTTGAACCCAAGCTGCCAATTTTCCAGCTGACAAACCCAGCGTCTTAACCATTAAACCACTGGGCCACCCCATCACAATAAAAAAACAAGCCAAAACAAGCCAAAATAAAAGCAATACACAAAATGGTTAGTAATCAAGAAGGTAATTTAAGTATCCGAAAATCCACAAATTTAATTTCTGACAAATCAGGTTTTCAACTCTACAACTGTGGTGGTGCACTGGTTAAAATGCAGTATTGCAGGCAAACTCTGCTCACAGCCAGGAGTTCGATCCTGACCAGCTCAAGGTTGACTTCCATCCTTCTAAGATTGGTAAAATGAGGTTTGGGTGCAATATGCTGATTTTGTAAACCACTTAGAGAGGGCTGTAAAGAACTATGGTGCAGTATATAAATCTAAGTGCTATTGCTAAGAACTGTGGTGGCACAGGGGTTGGAATGTAGCATTGCAGGTTAATTCTTCTGACTGCTGACCGCCAGCAGTTTGGCAGTTCTGAGTCTCACCAGGCTCAAGGTTTACTCAGCCTTCCATCCTTCCGAGGTCATTAAAATGAGGACCAGATTGTTGGGGGCAATATGCTGACTCTGTAAACCACTTAGAGGGGGCTGTAACACACTGTGAAGTGGTATATATAATTCTATAATCTATGGGGCTCATCTCTCATATTTAAATGATGGCTGTCTTGGGGTACAAAAGCCAGAGGTTGATAGAATGTAGGGTGATGGTTTCTTTGTGGAAAGAAACACAGAAACAGAAAGTATAACAACAACAACAACGTAATACCCAGATTTGATTGCTTAATCTGTCCTCAACTGTTCAAAAGCCATGGTAAGCAATTTAATTTTCCTTTACTTCTTCATACATTCTAGCTCTCATTGTTAGCTCCAGAGTGCAGTTGAGATAGTAAATCATTTATAACTAGAATACTTTTTATCAAAACATCCTTTATTTGTCAGAGTGTGTAGAAACCATCTGCATAGATTGGCAGGATTTTACCATGGGATTTTTTTTTTTTGTCTAGCAAGCCCTTTTGCCATAATAGTGACTGATTACCATGTTGTCTTCTCAGATTTAAATATTTTGGCCACTTAAATAAACAAGATACAAAAATGCCCCTGAGTGTCCTGTCTAGATTTATAATTTATAATTGAAAAATAAATTTAGCATGAAATGGAGGAAAAGAAGGATACTTAGTTATATCCATAATACTGTGAAATACCTCATGTTTATTTAGATACTAGCCGATGACCCGGCATTGCCAGGGTAGAATCGGGGCTGACACTGTTAGTAGCTGTATGTGTGGTCTTTCCTTTCCTTTCCTTTCCTTTCCTTTCCTTTCCTTTCCTTTCCTTTCCTTTCCTTTCCTTTCCTTTCCTTTC
>JANHJO010005737.1:42649-53218 GCA_032468235.1 Pseudoxyrhopus heterurus | reverse complement strand
GACTCGAGTATAAGCCGAGGGTGGTTTTTTCAGCCCTTTTTGAGGGCTGAAAAAATAGGCTTATACTCGAGTATATAAAGTATCTTATAGGCCATTTGGGAAGGTCAGAAAATAATGAATGCTCAGGAAATGATAGAAACAATTGCTGCTTTATTTGTTCATTATCACCATAAAGAGTAATTGTGGTCTAATGACTCACTGAGTCCATGATGTAAAAAGGAAGGAACTTATACTAGAATAGTTCAAGCACCTGTGATTAACAAATCAGATAACATGATAAAAAGAACACATTTCTTTGTTTAAGGATGTTGTAAAAGATACTGAATAGAACATTAGATTACTCAGATTCTATCTGAATTTATGTATCACCTGAATTCCTAAATGGGAAGGTTGGAAACTGTTGGATTTATAATTCAAGTAGAACTATCTCTAATTCTCTGTATTGATAAGACTGCTTATATTGCAAAGTAGCAAGCTGGTATCTAATACAGAGTGATCCAGAAGATATAGAAAAAAGAAAGTATAATAATTACACTAATTTCAGAGGATGAGCCATTCTTAGCAATCCAGCCAAGAGTTCTTATTAAGTTTTTATAGGCATTTAATCTTTGAATAGCCTTCATCTATAATATTCTATGTGTAGTTTACTTATGCAAAACATTTTTAAGTGTTGTTGAATATAACCAGGTCAGGTTTAAAAATGTTATTATTAAATTATTTTTATTGTATGTCTACTATATTTTTATATCTATTCTGTTCATAATTTTGAAGACTTTTATTGTGGACTTTCCTTGAGATTCTTCTCAATTGAGTTAAACCTTTTGCATTTTCAAGCCATTTGTGTTAGCCTGCTGCTTCAATAGCCTTGTATAGATATTACATATTGTAATCCACACTACCTTGAAAATGCACTTGAGTAGTTGAAAGAATAGTGCTTCCACTTAATCCCAAATTAAGTTTCATCATGATTCTGTTGAAACATTGAATATTCTGGCAAAGCCTTTATTGGTTATTTTCATCTTCAGGTTTTTCTCCTAATTTCAGACCTTAGAAGTACAGCTATATGCTTTACCAGGTTAGTGTTTCCAAAATAATGTGAATCATATATTCTAAATGCATTAAAAGGCCTGTCAAGCTCCACAATTCTCATTTCATTAACAATATAATATGAAACAAAATGGCTGTATTCTCTATGGATTTATATGCCACTTGATATTAGTGATGAAAATACATTACTACGTGTTTCCCCTACTTCCAAGGTTGCTAGCTAGATATATATTCACAAGGCAGGTTTTTTTTTTAATATGGAAATGAAGATTTTGTTGTGGGATACATCATACAATGCAAACCAGATGTGTTTGTATAAAAGTGCAGAGGTCTGTGGACTGACATGAATATTGAATGGAGCCATTACTGGTCATTTGAATTCTCTCTCATAACACATTCTCTCTACTTTATGGGGAATGCTACCATATGCACCATAGTAAGCCACCTAAGATAATCACTTAAACATTAACATCATAAAACAGTGAGCATGTAAAAAAGTAATTTTCACAATATGCATTGATGCTATACCAAATACTGTATGGTATATCTATGATATATAAAATATAGAGATAGTTATTACAGTTTAAAGAGGACTATCACAGATCCTAGCATAATAGGGAAAAGAGAATAAATCATCTGTAGTGGCTACTACCATCTACCACTCCAGTCCAAATGTCAAAATTAATGAAATCTTTCTTCTTTTTATAACTCTTTTTAAAAATGAGCAAGATTATGCAATCTCTTCATTTAGATTCACAATAGCTCTTCAATTGATTCAATTGATTCACAGCAGAACAATATATATGACCACATTAAAAAGTAGATTCTGCAAAGCAGAACATGCAACCATTCTAAATATGGTGATGAGGAAATTCTACACAAATGTAATGCTAACTATGCCTTTTTGTGAAAGGGAAATGTTTGCAGTTGTGATCTCTTCCCATATAAGATTCAGCTATAGGAGAAGATCTGTGTATGCTCATTATGATTTTATAACTTCCATTGCCAGTTATAGATGTGCTGTAGACTGACAATTAAAGATGAGTTCTGTTTCCATCATATATTGTTTGATACTGGCTTGGGTGACTTATAACGCTTTAGTTTGCTGGATTATATCATTATCATAGATGATTGAAGTCTAAGTAAATAAAAGTGTCCTTTAAGTAACACAAATTTTCTGGTGACTTCATGTACATATATACACATGGTTTTCTTGGCAAAAATATGGAAATGCTTTGCAAGTGTTTTGGTCTTCTCAAACAATCTACAGCCTACAGTATTGGCAATTTTCTTGGCCTCTCAAACAAGTAATAACATGTTTCAAACTTGCTTAGAACACTTGTATGTATAAAGCATTTCCTGTAGATCTAGGATATTTCTAACCTATCTTAAACTTCATAAAATATGTGTACCAAAATCCTGCAACTGGAACTACAGAAACCAGAAGTCCCAGAACCAAGGCAGGTTTGAGTCTTAACAGCTAACATAACAGCTCAGGTTTTTAAAAATTTGGGAAATCCTGTAGAATCAGTTTAAGATAGCTGAGCCTGGCTACAAAAGGTCTATGCAAAGTTGTTATCTGGGTTTCAGGCAAGCACTTATAAACTGGTCTGGTCTGGATGAAGGAATGATCCACAGAAGATTAAAATGGCACTTTATTCTAAATGCTGAAAGTATTACCGTCTTGCATACAGAAGCCTATGTTCATTTTACAAAGAGCTAAATAATTACATATACTAATAGTCACAATTTTTTTCAGTTAAAGAATGGAATAAAGAAATATGGTATGTCCTTGAGAAAAAAGGCGTATTTAATGCTAGAATCCAGCAAAAACTGAATTGTATGTTGTTGCTATTTCTGAATCTACTTGTAATCTGGGAATTGAGTTAGAACAAATTATCTTCTGGAATAACCAAGTCTAGCTATTTGGGAGCCTCAGATATGGCCCTCCTAGTAGATTGGATGGGGTCCGTGCAGTCCAACTATACATGAATGTCTATTTTGGGTAAAGCAAACCTCAGTTCTGTGATTTCCCTGTTTTCAGTCTGTGCTATAATATCTATTCATTCTAATTTACTGTCTGTGGAGTTATAATGGTCATAATTACTCAGCTGGAGTCCATTACCCAAGGATGTTCTGTCAATATATTTTCCTCTGCAATTATGAATACATTTAGCTATTAATTCTGTGTATCTTTTCTCTGCCTTGAAGATATCTATCCAACTGCAATTTAGTGCTTCTTTTCCTCTATTTATGACAACAAATATAGATATATCTCTGTCTTTATCAAGGATATAACATATAGATAAGTTCAGATAAGATAATATGTGTTCAATACACATTTAAATTTTCAGTAAATTTTGCTATTTTCAAAATTAGAATAGAATAGAATAACAGAGTTGGAAGGGACCATGGAGGTCTTCTAGACAAATGACCTACTGAGGCAGGAAACCCAATACCATTTCAGACAAATGGTTTTCCAATCTCATTATGCTTTCCATATTACTTCAAGTTCCTTGGTTATTAATCTTTGTCCCCAAAGTGACCCAAGGGTCTTCAAACTTGGCAACTTTAAGACATGTGGACTTGAACTCCCAGAATTCCTGAGCTAACATGACTGGAGCAGGAATTCTGGGAGTTGAAGTCCACAAGTCTTAAAGTGTCAAGTTTGAAGATCCCTGCACCTAAATCTTCTATTTCAAGCATATTAAACTTTGCCAGTTAGTGAATGTAATCTGATTACTTAAAATTTATGCACTTATCCTCTTCCCAAAGCTCTCCTTAGAATTTCCTTTTAATATTTGCTGTGCATACATTTTTTTAAAAAATTATGTGTGTGTATGTGTATGTGTGGAATGAATGACCCACACATGTGCACAAAATACATAATCTTTACTAATATTTACTGTTGGCAGCATTTGTTTTAGAAGTATTTAACTTACACTTGTCATGTTGACATTTATTCTTTTTAATGTTACAGATCTTTGTATTTATAAAGCAAACAGAAACAGTTGGCAAAATGACAAATGTGAAACTTCTAGTAACAGGAAAGTAACAGGAAAAATTCTGGGCCAAAGATAAAAGGATATCAAAAGGCTTCCACTAAATTTCTCTGTGTTTGGCTGAACTTTTTGTGGCTTTGCCCTGTGCTTTCAATTAAAACATTGTGAAATGAGCTTTGTCTACTGAAGATAAGTTTATACAAAGTTTTATTTGTTGGTTAGTTGTGGCATTTTAATTGATTAAGTCACAATTATCCCATAGTTACTTATCTAAGAATTGGTTTTATAAAGTAATACCAGTTGGCTTAATTCTAAATTTTATTTTATTAAAATGTCAGATCTATCCCAGCTTGGTATTTAGGAAAGAAAGACCCTAACTCCATTTGTAGAAAAAGGTATACTTTTACTAAAGCCATATGGTTACAGTGTAGGAAAAGCCAAATATAAAAGTTCCTGTGCCAAGCCAAATATTTTTCCCTTCTCCCAGGCTCTCCCCCTTGGTCATCTTGCCATTATCCAATAAAGTTCAAATTAGTTTTTTGGTAACAATTCTATGTTTGGTGCCTCTTTGGTGGGCATTTGCATTCTGTTTCCATGCCTGTGTCCTTGGATCATTCAACTGTGGTTGGCATTTCTGGTCCCTGTCATCCCTCTTCATCACCACCCCCCATTTTATGGGAGGCTGCTGCCAAAGCAAAGCAGGGCCAAAGAGGCATGATGGCAGAGCTAACATAAAATAATACCAGTTAGCTGAGTTCTAAATAGACAAATATAGGACTGAATTGTTGGATTCCTGTTATTTGAAATGGTATAAAAGCCTGACCTCTTTGGATAAATCTATTGAATATAGTTTGGCTTTTGGAGGGTTCATTTTAACTTCGTATATCATTGTTCTGAAATATAAATATTTTGAATATACAGTACATTAATTTCATAAGTATATTGTCCACCAAAATGTATGTTTATAAAAAGGCAGTTAATGTTTTATAGTTAGAGAAAACAGAACAATGATCCATGATCATAAACATATATATAAGTATCCATGGTCCAATGACCTGCACTAGCTTTCACTATACTTTCCAGGACTTTTACATGTAATAAATTACTAAAGAGCTAACAGGTTTGACTAATTCTATTCCATATTGCTTATGAAAGGAAGGCGTCTGGAATGGGACCATCAAGTGGTCTTTCTTGGAATACTTTAAAAAAAAAAAACCAGTTCCTTATAATTTATGTAAAGATATAACTCCCAAAGGTTTTTCATATTGGCCAGAAATTCAAGGTCAAGCTTTTGCTTCCCAATGTTACATTCAACAATGACTTTTACTCTAATAGCAGAGAATTGAACTGAATATTTATCAATGTGATCCCAAGTATAATAATATTTTAAATGATCTGTTTGTTATATTAAACCATTATATTGATGGTTCTTTTGATGAACAATTAAAAGGAACAAAGAAAACAGATTTGAATAATATGGATGGCAGTCATAAGCAGGTCTGAAAACAAATATAAGATCACTTCTGAACTGAGTTTTGAACTGATAATTACTGGGAGATGTCCATGTTGTTTTCTTGGCAACACAATATAAGTTCCTGTCATTGCCTTTTTCTTGGATGCTTTTTCAATCTCCCAGTTTTCAGGCCTGTTATTTTCTAGTGATCCCTATCAGGTTTTGCTCTGCTTAGCTTTTTTGAGAACAGCTAATGTTATTATTTATTTGTTTTATTTTCCTTTAATTGTATCCCAGCTTTATTATTTTTGCACACCACCCAAGGCAGCAGATATATCCAACAGATCTTCTTCCTCCCATTTTCCCCACAACAACAACTCTGTGAGGTGAGTTGGGCTGAGAGAGATGACTGGCCCAAAGTCACCGAAGCTGACTTTCATAGCTAAGGCAGGACTTAAACTCATAGTATCTCCTTTCTAGCCTGGTGCCTTAACCAATAGACCAAACTGGCTTGCTGAATCACTTGTTACAATTAATCCAATGTACAAGCATATAAATTCAGTGGACCTTTGAGGGATAGCATTATATCATTATGAATGAATATTAACTATTAACACACATATGTTTATATGTGAACGTATGTTAATACATCCGCATCTAACTTTTTACTGATGGCTTTTTAGGAATTCCATCAAATGCCTTGAATTTTATGGTAGAATATATTGCTGCACAAATTCACAAAATTACTTGAGGATGAGGATAGCAAGTGATACAAATATCTCTCTTTTCACCATCTTATAGACATGTAAATAGCGCAGGTATGGTTTATGAACACCAGGTGCAGAATCTTCCAGTTATAAACTCACATAATACATTTTGGTAGAGGTAGCTGACTTATGAATCTGCAAGATATTTTGTTTTAGTCTTAAAGCCTGTTAATCTGTTTTTCAAGAGGGAAAGCCAGAATACTTATTTAGTGTATGCTGGGCATAAAATATTTGTCAACATTTGTTAGATTTTTGTATTATGAAAAGTTCTTAGTAATGTCATCCATTTAAAATATATAACTAAATAAATCCAGGCCAAAAGCAATCAACATTTTTTTCTTTCAAAACTTTTATCATTTTGTCTATTCTTATCACTATTTGTAATCCCAGGTTTCTTTATTGTTAGAATTACAGAATATACTACATTTTATTCAGAATCTCAAGCCAGCATAGATAATGTTTCTCCTCACAATGACCTTGTGGGATAAATTAATCTGAGAGTAACTGGTCCAAAATTATCTAGTGGCTTAGTATGAACTTCAATCCATATCCTTCAAGTGTTAATTTAACCACTATACCACACTGCTCTAGAGATAGTCTCTTAAGAAGGATGTTGGTATGTTTAAGAATAATGTGTATTGGGGTGGAAAGTCTTTGCACTCCAGACGTTGCTAAAGTAGAATTCAGTTTAACACCTCAACCCAATCAACAGCCAATGGAAAGAGATGTATTCTCCCTTCCTTACACAAGTCCATCCTTGCCTTATTATGTTAGCTGGTGACTATTTATATGTTAATAAATGCAGATTTCAGGGTTGTAACTAACTATAGCTAGTAGCAACTAATAGCTGATAGAAAGTTTCCAAAACTTGCTTTCAGCCCTGGGAATTCCTCTGTCTCACTGTCAGTCTCTGCCCTCATGTGCTCCCATCTTCTATGAACTCAGCTGTTTTGAAGGACACAATTTTAATTTGCTTTTTCCAACTAATTTTCTTGCATCCAAGATAGTTGCTTCCATCTTACTAAAAGCAACAGGCAAATAGTATGTTGTCTTGATATTCATCTCACCCAACAATTCTGTTCTTACATATCCATTTGGCAGAATGGGTAGACCATCTTTTCTCCCCATTGAGGCTTTGTGTTTGTGCCATGTACAATGTGGGTAAATATGTGCTGGTATATATGTGCAGGTGTATATGTTCATGGACGAACCCAATCCACAATCAGTCACCATACATAATTTTTGCAGCCAAATACCCACTCTGACCTACTGTAGCACTTGAATCTGTCATATATTATTTTTTTCTAAATTTTATGTTTTCTTTTTCTCAGATAATTTTAACAACATGATATTCAAATTTATTTTCTATTTTGCTTATTCAAAGAAAGCTAAAGATAATCTAAAATTGGTAGGTATGGCTAATATCCAACATGATAGAACAAGATTGCAGTCTAAACTGGACATTTTGGAAGACTAGACTCAGAGGAAAAGATGTTCTCTAACAGAGAGAAATTAAGATTACATTTAAAATGCATCACACATAGAAGATGGAAAATTTGTGAATTGGAAAATCTACATCTGATGAAAGCTTGGGTGTGGTCTTCGACTACAAGCTGAACAGGAGTCAGCTGTTAGAAGGGCTATTAGAGTTCTGGTCTGCGTTAGAAAGCATTGTATCAAAGATACAGGAAGTAGTCATTCTTCTCTACTTAACAATGACCATATCTGGAATACTGGATAGGATTCTGGACACTTTAGTTCAAAGAGGACAATTTCAGACTTCAAACTAACACACACAAACACAGATACACAATTGCTAGGTGAAAATAGCAATTTACTCAAGGCTGGACAAATGACAGCAGAAAAGTAATGTAAATTCAAAGTATCTTGGAAAGAAAGCTTGCTTCATTGGTTTTAATACTATTATATTTACTGTAATACCTTTGTATTAAAGGTTCTACTTCAATCAAAATGGCAAAAATTCCAATTTGCAATTTATAGATCCACAGGATGTGGTGAATTTCTCATTTTTTCATTCACAGGATCAAAGAGTTTTGTAAGTTTTTGCTTTGTTTTGTTTTTTAAAATCTTACTAACAAATCTGGTTTTAAACCTTCTAGCTTTATCCTCCCTACTAAAAACTGCCCTGCTTGGTTTACTGTGAGATGGCTCCTATCCTGTGCCAGTACAGATATGAACAGCCAGATCTGTTCTTTCTAAAGTGGAATTCGTTGCCTTGAAATGGCACTTTCATTCATGAATATGATGCCACTGGCATGGGGTTAGATCAAAATTATAATACCATGTAATCAATGAAGAAAACTCATCTAGCTTGAACACTGTGATGGTAGCTTTTGGTCTTAGTTGCACCTCTAAAAAAAATTGATACTTTTGTCAAATTTGGCCTTTAAGTGGTGCCTTGAGACATCAGTGAGTTCCAACCAGATTGCAATTGGGACCCGGGGTCAACTGAATAATAGATACTTGCTTTACCAACTAAAGCAATTTTACTGCTGCAATCCAGTCATAGCCTAGAGTGGGATATTTTTCCTGCCTGCCACATCATCAACTATTAAATAAACAGACAGATTACTTTTCTAAGAACTATAAGATGTATACATAAAACAGTCAGGAATACTGCTATTTCATTTTCAGGTTCCAACTTGTAGTTCATAGTCACTGATGATTTTAAAGAATGTTGCACATAAAGATTTCTTGCCCTGACCTATCCTTCCAAGCTCAAATCAGAGAGGCTGTGATGGTTAAATATATAAATGCAAACTGTAACCTATCAGATAAAGCAAAACAACATTCCTGAAGGTAATTGCACAAAAATGTACCAAACACTTTAAAATTCCAGATCATATAAAAATGGACATTGTTCTTTGCCTCCTAATATCATTTGTCTGCATCCAGAAGTTTATAAAAGATTAAAAATCTATTCTATGGGATAAAGAAACAGAGATGGGGACAAGTAAGATTTGAGCTTGTTCTTTTCTATGTATATCTGGCTCTTAAACAGTCATAAGTGGATGATATTCCCTTTCAAACTTGCATACATTAGTGCAAGTCTTATTCACTGTTCTTAACAATAAAGACATCCTGTATTACTGTGGCTTTCAGTTAGCTATTTTTTTTGCCTTTTAAGTTTCTATGGCTATATACAAAATTGTCTAAGAAACTGCAGGTGATAGGTGAGCAAGGTACAAACCATATATCAAAGTAATCAATGTACATTATACCAACACATGTTTGGAAAGCAATTGGGAAAATTGCACTTTTTGTTTCTAGCACAAAGGTCTTTTTTGTATTCATAGGCAAGCATATGCAATCCATCAGTTACTGAGGTGTTTAGTTAGTTAAACTAGAGTTCAAATGAGGCCTTTTAGTTTCATGGAGGAACAACTTGAAAGATATATTCACCATTAAGCTATCAAATCTTGCTCTTGTTCTTTTTCTATCCACTCCACTCATGTTGGCACCTGAAGACACACACACACAACCCTACACATGTGGGGGGGGGGCTTTCATGCCTAAGGCAGACTTATTAGTCACAAGCTCCTGATTTTTACAGCAGTACTTTAATCACTACACCAAACTGATTTTCTACCTTGGTTCACAGAAGAACGATTCAATACATGGAAATGCATTTGTCTATGCATGTCCTGCCATTCAGAAAAAATATAAAATCATTTTTAAAACATGTCCTAAAGGTACTTCTCCAAAAGACAACTGGGCTTTCTTGTTTTTTCCTTAAAAACATTTCACTTCTTATCCAAGAAACGTTTTCAGTTCTGGAACAGAATTGAAGAACTGAAGAATCTTCTTGGATGAGAAGCAAAACATTTTCAAGGAAAAAACAAGAAAGTCCAGTTGCCTTTTGGAAAACTACCTTTGAGACAACCATGACCTGAATGATCAAGAATCTCCATAGAATTTTTTAAAACAAGTTTGAAAGTTTCTGTAGTTCTTAGAACTGAATGCCTTTTGTGTTTGCCTATTTTTCACAATGAAGTTAAAATATTAAATGACCATATTTTAACTACTGCACTTTGTTCAGGTTTTATTCTCAAGTTTTCCTTTGCCATGAGACACTTTAATATCAAATAGTATCCTAAAAATGTGAGAATGGCCAAAGTTATTTAGGAAGTTAAAAAGAGTTTATAATTACCAAGCATCTCCATTAAAATTTTACTCTCTTTTCCTTCAAGTATCCATTTTTACCCCCTTCAAGGATCACTGCCTTGTTGTGGCGAGGGGGCTTGCGTAGCTCAGTGAAGCTATGAGCTATGCCGTGCAG
>JANHJO010005734.1:9241-23844 GCA_032468235.1 Pseudoxyrhopus heterurus | reverse complement strand
GAGGGAGATGTTATCTGCAATATTTTCAGAAACAACCATACACCACACCAAGAATCATTGCTTAATTCATCCCAATGCTTTTGATTTGAGCAAAAGAACAACCCAAGAGTTTCAGCACTTTTCTCCAAAATCACAGCAAACACACACACGTGTGTATGTGTGAGAGAGAAAGAGAGAGTGTGTAAACGGTATATAATATACAGTATATAATAAAATCTCAGTGGTGCTGTTTTTCTAGGAATATGTGGTATATTTTAAATTTAAGCAAAAGAAAAAGATATTTTACCAATATATTCAATGATCATTTATCTCATCTATTTACCTCCTCCAGGACAAATATCTCGTTCAAAAATGCATAGCTTATATCCAAAATGGTCTTCTAATGTTTTAGGTAGTATCTCCAGAGCAAATTTTCTCTCTTCACCACATATTGGTGTACAGTCTTTCAGGTAAGACACAAAAGCATCATATAGTTTTCCATCTATAAATAAATAATTCACAGAGTCAACATACTTCCAGGAATGACATTCAGGGAGGCTGTCCTATTTTGTTGTACAATTGGCTAAATAGCATTTATTTATTCTGTATTTATTTCATTTATCAAACAATCAAATAAAGATTGTTTACACCATATTAAATGTGGAGCCAAAGGAGGGCAGAAACAGAGTGAACAGAGTCAATAATTTCTCATTTTGGAGACTCGTAGAACAATTATGTATCTGTGTTACTTCCCAAAAACAACTCTGTATCCCTAACTTCTATTTTCTTTCAGAATAGAGAAAGACTATAATAATGAAAAGTGAAGAAGTTACAATTTCTTCTTTTTTCTCCTTTGATCCTTATGAATTTAAATAAGTGCTGTTCTTTATTAAGTCAAATCAATCATTTTACCTCCCACTGTTTCATCCTTTCTCGTTATATCTCTGAACAATAAAACAAGTTCAATCTTGAATATTACACAGAGAATCACTATCATTACAGCAATAAAGGAAAATATTATGGCCATTATCATTCCAGCAGTAAAGGCATGAACTGGTAAATCTGGATTAGATTCTAGGAGGAAAAAAAAAGAAGAAGAGAATAGATTATTGCCTAGGAAGGCAAGCTTCTCCAATAATCACAAGAAGAAGTTAAAATATTTTCTAGCCAAATCCCTTTCTAGTATGCTTTGAGACAGAAATATACAGTACTAGCTGATTACCCATCTTCACCTGGGTATATCGTCCCGTCGCTGCTGGCACCTCCGCCCCTAAAGCTGAGGTGGTTGGCTGCCCACCTGCTGCCCGCTGCCTGCCTGCTGCCCGCCCACCTGCCGCACGCACTCCACAGCTGTCTCCTACTGCTGGCTGCAGCCTCCAGAGCCCCGTGGAATGGCTGTACTGCGCGTGTGCCACGCTTGGCGCATGCGCAGTACAGGTTTGCCGGTTAGTGTCAGAGGGGTCGGCACTTCAGCAGCTTTTTTTGGCAGACCCCTCATTGGTATTCGTGACACACACCCCCAGTGCTCATCTCTGGAGTGCAAAGTATGTGCCTGGCAAGTTTGGGCCAGGTTGGTGCAGGCATGGAAGAGCCTATTCGGTACATACCCACAAACCCACACTTCTGTTTTATAGATATAGATGTAATAATATTTTGCCTTGTACTTCTATCTTAAAATAGAAAAATATTCATACAGCCTATAAAGTTATGAAACATTTTATCTATTATTAGGTAACCTTAACATAACCTACTAAGTTTATATATTATTTTATATAAATGAAGCAACAAAGTCAGAACTAGAAAATCCATTTGCTTTCACTCAAGATCAATATTTGGCATTAAAGAAGCAACTAAATGTTGTCAAATTCATGTACCATATAAAGGTGTAAAGCACTTTTAGGGGATATTCATTATCCCCTAAAAGTGCTTTTCATTATCCATTCTCAATTATCCTTTATACAGTAATGTATCAAGCCAATTTTATACCAGCTGGACTTCAAACTGTCTATAAGTCAGTCAGCCTATCCAGGGAGACAAGACAGGAAAGATGAGCAGATGAACTAATTTAATTTAATTGTAAGGCAACAAAATCTTGCAAGTGAGAAAGTAGAAATCTTCAAACATCTCCTTTACAGCCTGAGAAGCTAGGGCTGGTCCCTTCTGAGGGTCTTTCTCCACCCACTCTCCACTATGCCCTCTCTTATCTGACCACTCCCTATGCAACATTTCTTCATCCTGTCTCTCAAGATCCTTCTCACAGAACACTACAAAGCCTCATTTATGTAAAATAATCCTTAAAAACAGAATCAAAAACATTATGAGGTTTTATCTTTTAATATTGTAAGCTGCCCAGGGTTACCATTTGGCAAGACGAGCAGCTAATACATTTTACAAAGAAATATTTTACTTTATTGATTAGGCCATGGGCCACATCAAAGTGCAGAGTTCCAAACACAAATTATTACTAAAATCCGATAAAAACAATTTAAAATGGAATTGGCATAAAATACAATTTAAAATGAGATTGGAATAAAATACAATAATTTAATTTATGGATAAATAAAATATGAGAAAATTATATTTCAGTGTCACTTCTACAATCTACATACAAAAAAATAAATTATGGGGACATTGGCAGATAAATGAACAAGTACATTCATTCTAGATAGTATAAAATAAAAATCAATGTTAGGGAATTTTGAATTTTATATGTAAGTAGAAGAATGCTTGTCCAAAATTAGAAACCACCTATTTTTCTCTCTACTAACAGAGAAATTCATAGAAAGACCTTTTTTTTTATTATTTCCAAGAATTATCAACAAATACGTTGGTATCTTCTGAGTTTAAGTGAATGAGTTTAATATCTGAGTTTGTAGATATTGCTGATGAATAACTGGCTTATGAACAGCAAATTATAATCTCATTGTTATTCTATATAAATACTTTAACCTGCATTACAAAAGTCATTTTGATAACGTAGATGAATATAAAATATTTTAAACTATGTAGTGTTTATATCCAAAGTTGGCTTAAGAATGCCATTAGGTTTTTTTTAAAGAAATGCTTAAAATATAATCAATTAACCAAAAATACTGGTCTTTTCAGGTGCTGAGGAAAATCATATTATTTTGTACAATAATATGGATGTCTTTTTTTAAGAAAACTGAATGCTCAACTGATTAAAATAATTCATAAATCTCAGAAAATTTATGTTTCCCCTGAATTTGCATAAGATATTAGATGACAATTCCAAAACATTATGGCCATTTAAAAAAAAATTTATTCTATTAAGATAGGGGTATCAAAGTCGCGGCATCATGCTGTCGTCATGTGTCATATCGCAACTGTTTCCCTCACTAAACCAGGGGTGGCCATGGCCAGGCCATGATGCATCCAGCCCATGGGCCGCGGGTTTGACACCCCTGCATTAGGAGATGGGTCTGAGTGTATGTGAGTATTATCTAGAGATACCATAAATGTTTGTATACTGTATCAGTGGGCATTAAGTTGCTGTCTCTGAAACAAGCAATTACAACTACAAAAACTCAAATTGATTAAAATAGAATTCAACTAGCAATTAGCCTTGCATAATTTCCAAGTTCTATTATCAGCTACATCCAAAATTATCCGCCCACTGTCTAAGAATTCTTTTTAGTCTTTACAGTTTATTTTTCCTCCATATCAGTTTAGACTTCTGGGTCATACGGAGACACCTGTATTTACACAAATTAATTTTTATACTAGATGAAACTATACAATACCTTTTTTCAATATAAATGTTTGCTGTTCAGAACCATTTTCAGAAAGGACGCATTTGTACAAAGAATTTAAGTTATTTTCTTTCACTTGTTTAAACCAAAGTTGTATCATAACATATTTTTTTCCATTTTCATCACTGTTAAGAAAGACAATAACAATGCTATAAATATTTACTCTGGAGAAAAGCTCAGTGAATTCAATGAATTTTACTTTTAAATAGATAGAAGAGAGTTTATTTAATTCAATTAATTAATTTGCTCTTCAGTCATAAAAGTTAGTCCTGCTCTTTTCTTCAGGCATTTTGATGTATCTGGAAGGATTTTGGAAGCTCCCAAGTACTGTAAGTGAAGGGCAATTCTTCTGTTGACCACTTTGTTAATCTTGGAAATATATACCTTAAATTGTTTTCTTTATCCTAAACTTTTCTCTTTGAAATCTATACTATTGACAACTTAAAATTCCATATCTATTTACTACTTAAACTTCTCACTACCTAAAGTTCCAACATCCATAGGATGAATTCCAGAAATTGCATTTCCAATGTATCTGCAAGGTATTTGAAGAAAGTTGTCAGGGAATTAAAGCATATAAAGATTATCGGTAGTTTAAATAACTAGCTTGTTCCCATCTTTTAAAAATGGCTGGGTTATATTTTATGAATGAATAAAATAGAAACAATTTCATCTATCCATAAAGTCCCATTCCTATGTTATGGAATTTTCATTTGGCAAAAATCAGGAAACAGTTGTTATTCTTTCTCCAAAGAATAGGACAGGCTATTTTTTTTAGTTTTTTTTTTAATAGTACAAATATGCCATTTTAGTATATTGGATCTCAGTCATAGTAGATCACATTGCAAAACTTACCCCCCAAAAATTTAAAATACAAGTAGTCCTTGACTTTTAACAGTTCATGTAGTGATCGTTAGAAGTTACAACGGCACTGAAAAAGTCAGTCTTTTTGCAAACTTCTGACAAGCAAAATCAATGGGGAAGCCAGATTCATTTAACAATCATGCTATTCATTTAACAACTGCAGTGATTCATTTAATGACTGTGACAGGAAAGGTCACAAAATGGAGCAAAATTCACTTAACAAATGTCCTACCAACAAAAATTTGGGGCTCAATTTGTGGTCATAACTCAAGGACTACCTATATGTCTAATTTATCAAACAAGTGTACAAAATATTTGGTTATGAATAGCACTTACTATTTATGTTCTACCTTTTGACAAGGTGAACTAGTACTCTGACATGTTTCTATATTTTCATCATGCCCGATCCAATAAAGTTCATAGTAGAATTCAACAAAGTTCTTCGAATGACCTAAAAACGCTGTGCAGTTGAGGATTTCTTCTTTGCCTAACAGAAATATTTATTTAAAATTAATAATTTTAATCAAAGACTATAAAAATTACAAGGGAGAAATCACAATTCCATACAATGATCTGCCAATCCAGAAATATTCTCCTTTTTAATCCTCTTCAGAATTAAATTTTAAACCATTAATAGCTTTGCTTCAATGAATATTTCCTATCTGCTGGAATTCCTGATTTGGTGATATATTTTAATATACGGTAATCTAACAACTACAAATAACAACAAATAAGAAGTTGGAAATTTGAAAAGAAAACATTCACTTCACTGGCACTTCAAACTGAAAATATTAGAATTCTATTTCTACAATCATTTGCTATGAAATACATGAATCTATGTACCATAGGACTTGCCAACAATGTTTTGGTACTCTTTTTATTCTCAAAAGAGGGAAAGCATTGTAGGATATTGAAATACATTAAGTTTTCTAAAATTTCAAAAAAGATTTTCTCATAGTACAACTACAATAGTAAGTATAGATTGCTGTGAACCACAATCCTGCACACCATATCTATTGCTCACTTAAACATGAATATGGTATGGACTACAGAACTACAAAATTGTTAGAAAGCAAAAGCTCCTGGCTGTCCTGAAAACTCTATTGTTTTAAAAAATGGCAGTGGATAAAGACATGTTCTTTGACAAGAAAAATAACTAATTCTTTAAATTAAAATATCACTCTTCATTTCTCTTTAGTATTCTTTCAAAGGCCTGCCAGCTACTTGCTTCTAAATGCTCTCTTCTTACTCTACTCTTCTACAAGGCATGCAGACTTTGTGGAATAGATCCTGGATTTAGATATAAACCAAGAAATATCATTACTTGGTTTATGTTTAGTAATATACTATAGTAATGTCATTCAAGCTCAAGTACAGAAAAATTTATGATATTTTAAAGGCAATTTATACAGCCAGCTTTTGAAAAGGCAAACTTGTTGATATAGTCAAACATCATCATAGATTAATAATAAAGAGAAATACCTATTTCAGTTTTGAAAACATTCAAAACAGGTCCAATTAGCTTTGGAGGTACTTTTTCTTCAGTAGCTTAAAAAGAGAAAAGAGAATTACTTAAACTAATTTTCCTAAAGCCCATGATAATCGCTAACATGTTGTCCTTACATAAAACATTTTCTTTTACAATTTTAAGTGAACTGGCCATTTAATCAAAGATGATTCTTCATTTAAAACAGATGATTTTGGACTGCCCCAGGCCATTAGGATGTATTCTCAGAATTACATAGCTGAATTTTCCTCTCTAAGGAGAGGAGTACCCAGCATAGCAGAATGATTTTCAGTATGGTGGTCTTCTAATATCATATTCAAAATAGAAGTATGATATATTGCATATAATACAAGAACCATATCAGTGGCATGCATACACATGGGACCAAGCAAGATAACATCAGGGAGTCCTCAACTTATGAGCGGTTGCTTAGCAACCATTCAAACTTATGACAGATACCCGCCCCCAAAAGGTACTTACAACCCACTTTCAGCCAGTTCCAAAGTTCTGACAGCTGATTCCTTATGTCACATGACCACATTTTGAGAACTTGGAAACCCATAATTTATTACCATTTGTAGAATCCCATGGTCACATGACCATGATTTATGATTTTTTTTGCCAAAAAAACTGTATTTACTTCAATTTTTCAGTAAAAATGCCCTACAGCGAACGCTGGGTTCACTTAACCACTTCGGTGTTCATTTTACAACTACCTCATTTGCTTAATGACCGCTGCATGGAAGATTGTAATATTGGGACCAATCACATGGTGACCCATTTTGTGACATTCACATGACCGTAATGGGCAGACTCATTATGGTCATAATGTAAGGACTACCTATATCAAGCAATAAGACTTAGTTCATCCAGTTACACAGCCAACAAGCATGAAGGTCTTGAAGCAGAAATAATTTCTGATAGAAAGCTGCTGGCATGAGATAAAAATGAAGGGATGTACAGGGGACTTAATAAAAGACCCTGTCTGTGCACACAGTCATCTATTGGGCCCAGTGGTGGGTTTCAATTTTTTAAACAACCAGTTCTGTGGGCGTGGCTTGGTTTGGTGGGTGTGGCTAGGTGGTCATGTGACTGGGTGATGTCACAGATCACACCCAGCCCTGCCTCCTAGCCACTCGCCTCAAAGGAAGAGGTAAATTCAGCCAGTTGGGGTTAATCCCACCACTGGCTGGCCCCAGCCCCGCCCATTTTTCAGCTTGTTTTGGGGCCATTTTCAGGCTGTTTCCAGGCCATTTTCAGGCCAATTTTGGCTGGAAAAATGGCCTGAAAATCAGCCTGGAATTGGCCTGGAAACAGCCTGAAAAAGGCCTGTTTTCGGGCTGTTTCCAGACCATTTCCAGACCAATTTTGGCTGGGAAAATGGGCAAAAACGGCCAGAAAAACAGGCAGGGGTGGGGCCAGCCAGTGGTCTGATTTGCCGGTTCTCCGAACTGCACAGAATTGGAACAAGGGGTTCACCTGAACTGGGCCGAACTGATAGAAACCCACCCCAGTTTGGGCCCCTGTTTTCTTCAGCATTGTTTGCATTACAAGCCAATACATATAAACGTGGACAGTTTAAGCAAATGTAACCCATAAAGATAAGAGGATCGGAAAGTCTTTCTCTGTGTTGTATTTCCTTGAGTTCTCCATTACTTCAGAAGATACTAAAATTCAAATCTGTCACATTAGAGCAAGAGCACCACTGATTGTGATCCCAAGTCATTTAACAATTTTACACAGCCTCACCTTTAATATTTAAATTGTGGGTACTTGTGCTGTTATATTTCTTCCCTGCATGAAGAATTGTTTTTACACATGTATATTTTCCACCATCCTTTTCTGTTAACTGATCAATGTACCATTCTTCTTCACCTCTCTTATTAATATTCTCTATGCAGTCCTGTTTCAATGAAGGCATTTTTACAAGATGACTTATTATAAACATAAAATATACAGATTTTTTAAAAAGTGGGCATATTGTAAGATAAAGCTCCTCATCCTATTGGAAAAATGCGTCAATCTCTTTGTTCTAATCACTTGGATAAACATGATTGCATTCAGCATTCATTTGTTTTATTCAAAAATTATTCTGCTTAGAATTCTTAACCTGGGAATAAGCCCTACAGAACCCAAGGAGACTAGTGTTAGGGTTCCAAGTAATAGCTCCAGACAAGTTCCTCAAAGAACAATTTTATTGGAGATATCACATTGGCACAAGCTGGTGAAAACCAACTCTGAAAGTTCCTGCCTGATTAAAAAGTGAAACTTTCCCCTTTCCCCAATCAATCACATTGTCCAATCAAGGTGTTGGCTGGTTGCCTGGATACTGTGCTTCTCCTAACTCCAGCCACCTGTTAGAATGTCCTTGGTTCCCACAGGAAACTATTTTGTTTTGGCTACAAACCCCCATCTAACTATGCTCCACCCTCCCTATCCCTTCTTCGCACTGTGGCAACTCCCTATCCCTTCTTCGCACTGTGGCAACTCTGAAGCCTCCAAAATGGCCCCAGTCAGGTTCACTTCAGAGTTGACAACTAGTATGCATAGATTTTGATGTTTAAACTAAATCCCCAGAATTAGTTGCTTAAAATTAATTCTTTAAATCCACTCCAAGAAAATGCAAGAACTTTTGGAAAGAATGAGTACAATGCAGAAACAATCTGCTTATGTCAATATTCACTCTTTTTCAGTGAAATGTGTATTTACTAGAATGTATTACCAACAGAAGTTGTATTATAAAGCAGCATTTATGGAATTAACAAATTAAACTATCTGTAAACATTAATAAAATGTTCTCCTTATACAAATCTCTGTTAAAAAGACGTTTAAAGAAGAATTTATTAAAAAAGAAATTATTTTTCAACAACAGGTACAGTAAGTTGATTAGGAGTTGTCACCCAGCTGTAGAAGATACTGACAGTGAAGTTTAAAACTCTAATCATCTTCAGGCTAGGATCCTTGATGTATTTATTTCCCCCATTCATGGAAACAAGGATATGAACTTTAGCTACATTCAGAGTTTTTTGAATAAGTGTGTAACTCCTCAAATGGGTAGTGATTGACAAAAGTCCTCTCTTTGTACATCAATTCTACAAGCAGAGTGGAAATATTTACATCAGAGAAAGCGTCACCACAATGAAAGGTTCATGAACTGCTATCCAAATGATACAGAATTTAGTATTGTCTGGAAGATTCTATATACTATCTCTATAGGTGACGGCCCCTGCTGAACGTTATGCTGTATTCATAGAGACTGAATCTTCATTGAAGCCACCAGGACCATTAAACAAAGAGGAGGACAAGGTTGTTCGCAACTTATATGGTCATTTGTATTTTTGTTGTTGTTCCAGTGTAGGAATGCTGTGAATTACTATTTCCATTGTGGTATATTATCTCCATCTTCCTGACTATAAACTATTTCTTCTATGAACAAGGAAGTATTTTAAAAGTACCTTATACCAGGTTATGTTGATAACATTTGTAATATCATTTGTACTACTGCATGTGAAATGATAGCCTGTCCCAATTATTCCATCTCTTCCAGTAATCAAATGCTCTTCAGTAAAACAATTGTTTTTATTTTTTTTGATGACATTTAAGGACCATTCCTTACAGAGTATCTTCCTGGTTCCATTTCTGCATGGGGACAAGAAATGTGACATATAAAGCAGAATAGTTGTTTCTAGGGTCAAGAAAAGTTGGACCAAATTAGCATCCATCTTGATTGATACAAGAATGCCTTCTTTTTTCCTTCCTTCTCTTGTAGTAATTTATAATCACACTTGAGCTAGACGAATATATACACGAAGATGTACACTTATTCATTTTAAAAATTGTGTTTTTAAAATTGTGTTATGGATAATCCTTGCTTAATGACCACTTGTTCAGTGATCATTCAAAGTTATGATGATGCTGAATGAGTGGAATTTATGACTGGTCCTCATATTTGTAGCTGTCACACATCCCTATGGTCATATGATCACTGTTCAAGAACTTGGTGACAAGCTCAGAATTAGGAGGTTGCAGCATCCCATAGACATGTGGACACTATTTGTAACCTTCACTGCTGGACTCCAACAAGGAAAGTCAGTGGGGAAACCAGCAGGAGATTGCAAATGGTAACAATGGTTATTGCTGCCTTTGTTTTGGTTGTGATGTGCCGATGTTTCCAGGCCTGCCAGAATTAAAAGCATTTAATCAAACCTTTTATTTCTATTTCTTGGTTTTGGTGAATCGGAACAGAAACAAAGGCAGTAATAACCGTTGCTGCTTTCCCGCCTATTTAACCCCACCCCCTGCGTACGCCTGCCCCACCCACACAGCTGTTGTATTTCTAGAGAGGCCTGAGAGACCTGGAATCTTTCTGTTGGGCCTAGTTCTTTCTTCTGCCGGCCTTCTCTCCAGCTGACTGTCATCTGGCTGCTTCTTTGTTGTCCACCTCCCATGCCATGAACCTACTGTTTTTCATTATCCCTGTAAGCCTTCCCCCCATGAATGGCAACCCCAAGATGGTCCGCCGGAGGCCCGCTGTTTCGAGGGTTGACAAACATGATATTGTACTTAAGAGTTGTGTAGGATTTGCTTAGCGATGACAACCAGAAGTGTTGGCACTGCCATCTTAAGTCAGCACAGTCATGTGACATCATGCTTTATGATTATGTTGCTTGGCAACAGAGTTGTTGCTCCCAATTACCATTGTTAAATGAGGAGTATCTTTATCCTTTTCTAAACAAAGTGGTGTTCACTTCCAATTAAGTGTGTTTAGTATCACAGCAGAATATTCTTGAATACACATGATAAAATTAGGAGACATTTTTGGTGGTTGTAAACCACATAATGTTTGGAATGGGAGGAATAAGAATATCACAGGTTAAAACTACTATACAAGGCATGTTATAGGTTTATTTTATCAGTTTTTCCTTCATTTTTTAATTCATATCCACACATATTTTTTCATTCTTTTTAGAGGCCTATATAAACAATATTAATAAAAGTACAATGAATGGTGCTACATTTTATAAATATAAAAGATTATTATTTTCCTTGTTATCATTAAAAGGAAGGAAGGATAATATTTTTCTTCTGTTCTAAGGCATACTTCAAAATTAGAGAGAAACTATGCTTTAGTTTTGATTAGAGAGGAAACATATATAAAATCGGGGGTTGGGGGGTTAGACAACTTACTTTTTCATGATTGTCAAACAGTTTGGGTTTAAGAGATTAGAATGACAGTGGAGAAAATAATCAGTGTTGTCTCCATTATAAACAACTAATACACATGAGAATATTTGGAAATTCCACTTTAAAACAATGAAAGGTTGAATTCATCATTTTCTAAATATGCAATTGCTGAAATATCTATGCAAATCATAGCAGTGAAGTGCTTAAATATCATTTGCGTGAGAGATAGACTTACTCATAATTTTTGTAACATTCTTCCTGTTGCAGACATTTTGAGAAAAACGTAATTTGTAATACCCTTCCTGTTATGCACACACATTGAGGCTGAAAACTGTGCCATCACCTTTGGAGCTAAGAAAATTGAACAAACAAACCACAATTTCTGAGGCAACAGGGTTATTATGTATCTGTGCTCTGCCACAGAGTTTACTGATATTATATTCAAAGCTTCTTAATGCTTTAAAGTTTTAAAGACCGGTTGCACCAAGAAGATGATGATATCCAGAAGACTTTGGCTATCTTTCTTTTTCAGCAAATTCTGAAAGATTTTGCAAGCTCTAAACTGATGTTTGGGCATAGGCCAATGATTGAGAAAGGAGGAATAAACTGAGATTTCACATAAAAAAGTTCTATCAACCCTCCTCAATCCTGGAGGAAGTCATCTGAAAAGTTTGGATGAAGGGGCTTGTGGAATTAATGTTTCTCCTGGAAGGTTAGGAAGCCGTTGTAGTCTCCTAAAATGCTTTCTCCCAGATTTCTCTGAGATAGGTTGCTCTATTTTTTAGAGAAGGAAGATAGGACTTTAGGAGTTTATTTTTTAATCACTTCCCCTGTAGACTACCGTTAAACACTCCAAGCGGAGCTGTTTTTGAAAATGCAAGTATTTGACCCCTCATTATCATTTCACCAATTCAGATTTGGACACAATCTAAGAGATCTCTTGAGCTTTCAATTCCTGCTTAAAAAGCAGATGGAAAATGAAATGCATTCATTCTTTCCACAGATATATCTAGTGCACCAATTATGCCCTTTCCTGCATTAGGAGGTCCTACATATCATTGTTTGTGCTGCAGTCATCTCAACAGGATTACAGTAATGTGCTCTACATCAGGCTACCTTGAAAACTATCTGGAAACTACTGCTGGTCCAAAATTGCTGTTTTACAAGTTCCAATATTCAGGACATCCAGGTGTAATTCAAGGCCTGGCTATCACATTTAAAGTCATTTATGGCATAGGCACTGGCTATCTGAGGTACTGCTTGCCTCCAGTCATCCCTGCCATCTGATCCAGTAGGGTGGGTGTGCCCCAAATCTTTTCAGTTAAAGAATGTCATCCGGCAGGACACAAGAGAGGCAATTACTTTGCTGCAATTCCTGACCTCTGGAATTAGCTTCCTCCCATAGATTTTTGTGGTCCCCAAGCTTATGTCACTTAGAAAATTGATAAAGACGTGGTTATTCTCCCATGCCTTGGTGACAGTTGATTTTAGAGCCGCCATTTTATTTTGGTTTGCTTTTCTGGTCTTATTTGTTTTAATTTCCCTCTGGCATTTTGCCTTTCAAGTCGATTTTACTTTCTATACACTGGTTTTTTTTTTAGTTGTAAGTTGCCCAAGAACCATTTAGGAATAGGGCAATCTAAAAATTAAATAAAAATTAAATTAATTTAATACTGTAAATTCAGTGCTGGGACAAAATGTAGCAGGTAAGATTCTAACAGGAATGCCTTTTGCAGATCATATTATAGTGATCTTGAAAAAAAGACAATTAATACTGAGTTGGAAACTGGACACACATCAAACAATTGTTTTTGATCTAAAGCCTAAATGCCTGGAGAGACACTAGCATGAGGATTGATCTTCTTTACTAAATACTCATAATTTACAGTGCTCATTAAGTGTCCTGTTATATGTCATTCATTTAGTGACTTAGATGGGTTGGAATTGAAACATGGCCCTTTATAGTAATAGAAACTAACTCTGAAAATTACTCCAAAGGAAGAGCTGACTTGCTACTTACATGTATTACATGAATAGTGTTATGTATTGAATATATATATAGTTGTGTTAAGCCCTGCTAAAGTGAAACTAATCTTTAGATGACCCTAACTGTTAACTTTAACTGTTTTGGAGGAAAATGTAGAACATTCATATTTGGGTGGGCTTTTTCAACTATTATGATTGGCTAAGGCTCTGTGGACCCAGAGTATAAATTACAGGCATTTGCCTGCTGTTCCTCAGTTCCAGTTTTGAGTCAATAAATGCTGTTGTAGCTATGCTGGTCTGGTTTTTGCCTACTGAAGCCCACTACACAATAGTACCTTAGACAGGGAATGTGCTCGCCTAGTTTCCACACTGTCATCTTTTCTGTTCTAGATAAAGTTACTTGTTTTCTTGGTATTTTAAATTGTATTAGTTCAGTGGTGGGCTCATAAATGCTTAAAAACTGGCCCTGCTGACTCCATAGTTACAGAACAGATGATTGGCACAATAGACTTAGAGATTCAGCTCTGCTCCCAACTAGCTTACAAAATTTCATAGAGAGTTCTGGCATATAAATACAATAAATAAATAAAATAAAGATCTGGTAGCCATTCTAGCACACCACCTTTTCAGTGCTATTGTAACTTTGAACAGTCATTAAATGAATGGTTTTTAAGTCAAGGACTACCAGTCTAGGTAGTCCTCAATTTACAACCATTTGTTTAGTGATCATTTGAAGTTATCACACTTTAAAAAAAAAGTGACTTATGACCAGTTTTCACACTTACAACCATTGCAGCATCGCCATGGTCAATGATCAAAATTCAGTCACTTAGCAACTGGCATGTATCTGTGATCGTTCCACCACCAAGGGGTCACGCGATCACCATTTGTAAGCTTCCCAACCAGATTTCAACAAGCAAAATCAGTGGGGGAAACTAGATGTACTTAATGACTGCATCCTTCACTTAACAGCTGCAGTGATTCACTTAATAACTGTGGCAAGAAAGGTGGCAAAATGAGGCAAAATGCAATTAAAACGTGCCCTGCAACAGAAATTTTGGGGCTCAGTTTTGCTCATCATTCAAGGACTAACTGTACAGCTAAGAACATCTTAAACCCGACCTGTAGTGAGAATGAAGGCAATCCCCCACAGTAATGAAATGGGACGGCCAAGTTATCTATGGAGATTCTCAGTCATCCAGGTCATGGTTGTCCCAAAGATACTTTTTTAAGAGGCAACTGGACTTTCTGGTTTTTCTTTGAAGATGTTTCGCTTCTCATCCAAGAAGCTTCTTCAGCTCTGACTGGATGGT
>JANHJO010005733.1:0-10016 GCA_032468235.1 Pseudoxyrhopus heterurus | reverse complement strand
ATTCCTTATCACAGGGGGAGGGGGCTATTCCAGAGGATGAGAGATGCAACCGAGAAGGCATGCTTCCAAAGTCCCAGAAGATGACAATGTTTAAAGGAGGCGGCTTGGAGTGCACCCACTCTGCTGGATCATACGAGATGGGCAAAAACAGTTGAAGATAAGTGATTTCTCCATGCCCAATGCTGTTCATCACAGAAGTCTATCAAGGACTCTACGGAACACACATATGCATATACAGACAACATTGCTTTAGGTAACATGCCCCATTGGGAAGAAAAGCCATACTTTCAAATTTTGCATCACCAATGTTGGAAAATAGACAGCTTCATAATAGACCTGACTTTTTCTTCAAATACCCCTGCCTGTTAGTTTGTTTCTAATCTCTTTCTGTTTCCATAGTAAAAGATCATAGACTGCACAAATACACTCATTTCACATTCATGCTATACTGCTGTGGTGTCGAACCTATGGCACGCGTGCCCACAACGGCACAGGGAGCCATGTCGGCCGACACACCGGCTGTCGCCCAGCCCTGCCTCCGTGCTGTTTTAGCTCCAAAAAAGCATGAAAAACAGCTGTTTTTCATGCATTTTTGGAACTTAAAATGACACCAGGGGGTCGTGCCCCCTGCTCCCCACATGCATGCGTGCCCCCCGCCTATTTTTAGCTCCAAAAAACACGTGAATTTTTGTGCATTTTTGGAGTTTAAAACTGCATGGGGGCGCGCATGCGCATGGGGGTGAGGGGCATTACCCCCACGCACCCCTGCACGCACCCTGCTGGTTTTTAGCATGCACAGAGGGTGGCCCTCATTGGATTGTGGGTGGGGGGCATGCGAGAGCACGCACACGGGAGCGTGCACGCGATTTTGGCACTCAAACCTAAAAAGGTTTGACACCACTGCTATACTGTATTGTAGTGAAAATTGGTCATAGGCAATGGCATCCAGAGTTAATAGGATCTAAAAGACTCTGAGAGTTGTTATTTATTTATACAATTGCTTACCTGTGTATTTATTGTTAAAAACATCCTCAGTCTTCTAATTCTCAATTTAGTGCCCTCCAAATGAGTTGGAACAACCCCAAGTTCCAAGATGGTGGAATTTTGGAAGTTTTATTCATACAATATCTGCAAAATAAAGCTAAATAATAATACTATTACTAAATTTGCAGATGATACAACAGTGGTGGGACTCACCTCCGGGGGGGGGGGAATGAGTCTGCTTATCAAGATGAGATGGACCAGTTGTTTTCTTGGTGTGGAGACAATAACTTGGTCCTTAACACCAATAAGACCAAGGAGCTTTTAGCGGACTATAGAAGGAATAGATCAGACATGATCCAGCCCTTTCTTATCAATGGAGACCGAGTGGAGCAAATGGCCAGTTTTAAGTTTCTGGGTGTTATCATAAAAGAGGACCTGACCTCACATTGCAGCACTGGTCAAAAGGGCCCAGCAGAAATTATACTTACCCGAGACTTCTCAGGAAGTAACAACTGAATGAAAAACTGCTGGTGACCTTCTACCGCTGCACCATAGAGAGTATTTTTACTTACTGCACCTGTGCATGGTTTGCTAATTGCACAGTGGCAGATAGGACAGCACTCCAGAGGGTTAACATCATTGCCCAGAGGATCATTGGTTGCCCTCTCCCCTCTTTGGAAGAGCTTTATAGCTCCCGCTGCCTTAAAAAAGTTCAAAACATTCTTAAAGATCCATCTCATCCCGGGCACTTTTTTTTTGAACTATTACCATCTGGCAGACGGTACAGGACAATAAAAACAAGGACAAATAGGCTGAAAAATAGCTTCTATCCCAGGGCAGTAACTATATTGAATTCTACTGTATAGTGCAATATTAATAAAATATTGGGTTTTCAATTCAGTTGTATAGAATGTGAAGGATGTATGTTTGTGTTTTATTTTAATAGTTATAATGTACACTGAAGATGGCATTTAATTTTCTTGTACAAGGTGCAGTGACAATAAAGTAAAGGTGCATTCAGCTTTGTACAATTTATTTCCAAGTAGACATGTAGCATTATAGGTAGTTTTTGACTTACAACAGTTCATTTAGTAACCGTTCAAAGTTGCAGCGGCACTGAGAAAGTGACTTATTTATTTATTTTATTTATTTATTGTATTTATGACCATTTTAGACACTTACAATCATTGCAGCATCCCCATGGTCACATGATCAAAATTCAGATGCTTGGCAACTGACTCATGTTTATGACATTTGCAGTATCTCAGGGTCACATGATCACCTTTTGTGACCTTCTAATAAGCGAAATCTATAGGGAAGCCAGATTCAGTAAAGAAAGTGTTACTAATTTAACAACGGCAGTGATTTGCTGAACAGCTGTGGCAAGAAAGGTCGTAAAATGGGGCAAAATTCACTTAACAACTGTCTCATTTAGCAAAATAAATTTTGAGCTTGATTGTGGTCATAAGTCGAAGACTACCTGTATACTGTAGATATAACAGGAATGTGATCGAAAAAGGAAAATTCTTCCTGGGTTTCAGCTATTGAAACTTGTTTATGCTGTGATAAACATTTTTTTCCCTAAAGTATGACTTTTGTTAAAATACAGCTCCCATCAACTTTAATTATAAATAAATAAATACAATTGAGAAGGTTCTAAGAATATTTTTATTGCTACAATGAATATTTTTTTAAATATTTTCTTCAGTAATAGATTCCAGATCTTGATATTCCCCTCGGTTTCAGAATCTGTTTTTTTGTGGTGTGATGGTTCTTGTTTTATAGAAACAATTCAAAACATTGTTAATGTCTGAAATTTGTAGCATAGTCATTTGAGAATTAGCTTTAATAAAAATGAATACATTTTCATTCCATGATTCTTTTGGAACTCTATGTATCAGAGTCTGTCTTTTTTAGAATTCTGTTTTAGTACTTTCACATACTTGAGCCTGTACTGTAATAAGATTGTTTTGAAGATTCTAGAACAATAACATGGTTTATCTTTTCATAGCTCATTTTAATAGAGAGAAAAATCCCTACAGCCTGAGGCCTGGGTTAGAGATGAATTTTGGTTTACTGGAAGAAAATTACAACCATCTGATTTTTAACACAATTCATAATTCTAATTGGAACCTTCTCATTTCACGAAAGTATCCATTAATAGGTTTCCTTCCATTGCAAATAGTAGACTTAAGAAAACAAGGAGCAGTGTTATGAAGGCCAAGGGTTAAAGTCTTTCCTTTATTGCTTTCTTGATCTAGCACAAACGATCTCTGTTTAATTTAAAAAAAATAAACAAACAGACAAGCTTTCAAGTTACTCCATTTTGCAACATTTGAGTCAAATATTTTGGAACACATAAAGATACACATGCTGAATTTAATTTGGCCTTAGGATCTCTTTTTAACAAGATATGTATATTCCATGTAATGCTTTTGTAGGTAACTCAAGAAAGTTTCTTAAGTTTGAATTTTTGAATATTTCCATGTTTTTAGCATTATTGAAATAAATAATTACTAATTTGGAATTCACTTTTAGTGGTAGTGTTAATCTGGACAACTAGGTTGAGTTCATAAATTTAATTGCATTTTATTGTTTTTAAAATTTTAGGGAAATTCACCAAAGCTTGTTTATACACCATTAACTGACAAATGTTACCTCACGCTTACCCAAGCTATGAAGATGGGCCTTGGAGGAAATCCCTACGGCCCAGCTGGAACTGGCAAGACAGAATCTGTAAAAGCTCTAGGGGGATTACTTGGAAGACAAGTGTTGGTGTTTAATTGTGATGAGGTGAAGTAAAATATATCTACCTGTTGTATGAAGAAGGTTCATAGGTCTTGTTGACTGATTGATTGATTATGTGCCATTACGTTGTCTATGGAGATTCTCAATCATCCAAGTGCTGTCCCAAAAGTACTTTTCAAAAGGCAATTGGATTTTCTTGTTTTTTTTTCCCTTGAAAGCGTTTCACTTCTCATCCAAGAAACTTTTTCACTTCAGAACTTCAGTTGCCTTTTTTTTTATAAAGCACCTTTGGGTACTATCAAGTTGTTGACTCCTGGCAACTTTCCACCATTAGATTTTTTCCTCGACAGCTAAGTTATATTATATATGTCTGAAATAAGATAATTCGAACCTCATTGTGCCTCAAGTGAGAACTGTGAGTTGATTTTTTTCAATTTGTTTGATCCCTTTGGCTGTCCACATTATTTTGAGAAGTCTTCTCCAAAACCAAACGGCAAAAGCATCAGTGCTGTTCCTATCCTGCTTCTTCAAAGTCTACTTATGACTTATTAGCTGCCCAGAATTTTTTGGTTAATATGGATGGCCATATACATTTGCAAAATTAATGAATGATAGAGTGAATGAATGAATGAGTCCTGTTTTAAGTTATACATTGGGGTGGCTAAGGCTGAAATTGGGTATAGTCCAGTACATTGAGATGACAATGACAATGATGATAATTGTTCTCTTTGAATCCCTTTAAAGTTATGAGGCAGAAATAAAAAAAGCATATCTTCAGTAAATACATAGAAAATATTTATCAAATTTATATTTATGCAGATTTCAGTATTCTTTCCACCACAATATCTGTAACAGATGAGATCAGGAGTGTAATATTTCCTTTTTTTAAATGTCTTTTCTTGTTTACTTTGTAATTTTTTTAAAGGATCTGAGACTCCATTATTAACAAAAAAAAGTGCAGAAACAGCAAACTGAAAAGTTTGCTCCCTGAAATGATCAAATCAGCTGTGTTTCACCTCCCCAAAGCATTGATACTTTTGTTACAAAATTTAAAACTTCATTACACTTTTTTTTTACTTAGGAAAGGGAATATTATATATCATGTAGCTGAAGTAGCATTCCTTGCTTATTTTAAGGGCATTGATGTGAAATCAATGGGGCGTATATTTGTTGGTTTGGTGAAATGTGGAGCCTGGGGCTGTTTTGATGAGTTTAATCGTCTGGAAGAAGCGGTACTCTCTGCTGTATCTATGCAGATTCAGACAATTCAACATGCTTTGAAGAAACATCAACCTGTTTGTGAATTACTTGGAAAAGAGGTACCAATCTTAAACTCTTGTACAATATTTACTTACTTACTTAAATTACTTTTGCTGCAACTTCAGCAATTAGGAAACTTATGGTTCAGAGTGAATGAATCAGAAATTCACCCCAAATAATTCATCTCACCTAAAACCTGAGAAGGCAAAGTCTTAAAACAGGTGCAAAAGAAAGCAATCAAGCTATAGTCAGACAGGGGGAACTGAACATGGATATGGGATGTAGTGTATGACTTTCAGAAACAGGTTGAATACCTTGTAGGGATTAGGGACCTCCATAATAACTAATAAACATCTATCTTAAATTTCATGTGTGAAGGGATTAGCTTCATTTAAACATGTGGATTCTGTGCTTTAAAATAAAGTGTTGAACATCTGTCCTATCTTCAGATATGTTATAATTTCAGAAATATTACTTGATTAGATTTTTAAAAATAAATTTTGTGGAAATGCAAATTTGCAAGAATTACATAGAATAATTTAAGGGTTTTAAGTCTGTTCCATTAGTTTCTTTTTACATCAAAAGAGTTGTCCCTTAGAATTTGAATTGAGTTAGGAACTGATACCTTACAAGACAAAGCCAAGATATGATATGATTGAAGTGCTCTGTAGGTCAGTGAGAATGTATGGAAATATGTCAGCCATTTGAATGTCTTTCAGATAATTATACAACATGCTTTGGTGTTTACATAGATTGTTAAGTTCCTATTTAATGGTTTATAAAGGTTGAGTTTTTACTGAAGATGTTTGCATATTTAAATATCAGGTAGAAATGGATCATAATTCTGGAATTTTTATCACCATGAATCCTGCTGGGAAAGGCTATGGAGGCAGACAGAAATTGCCTGACAATCTTAAACAGCTTTTTAGACCAGTTGCTATGACTCGTCCTGATAATGAATTAATTGCAGAAGTGATATTATATTCGGAAGGTTTTAAAGATGCTAAACCTCTGGGAAGAAAACTGGTGGATATTTTCAATTTAGCACGGTAAGCATTTGGGGATTTTTTTTCATTTCCCTATCCCCAGGCATTTTGTTACCTCCTTCTTCTCGTCTTTTCGTTCCTTCATCTTTGTCTTTGGGGAATAAGCATTTTGACTCTTTATTCTGTTTGGATGCTCTTCAGTATTGCAGTAAAAGGGCTTTATTTTTCTTGAATGTCATAAAATTTAGGCCCTATAACACACTAACATTTTTGACATATTATTTTGATATAATATAGCTGACAACATGACATTTGAACTAGGTTCAACCAGTTCAGATGTCAGTCAAGAAAGTAGTTTGATGATCTTCAGCAAGTTTTGCCAATTTTAAGCCATTGCAACTGAGTGACTGAAAATTTTTGATATGAAGAATCAGAGGATTTTATCAGGAAACATTTTTATCAGAAAACATAAGCCATTATCATGATAACATAATATACAGATATATGTGTAATGTGTAATTTATGGAAAATAATATCTAATGCTGTTTTACCTATAATGGAGAATATTTGTAGCTCAGGGTTAAAAGGTGGGGTCCTTGGTGCTCTCTGAGCTTGCTTGTTTTCTTGCAGACGTTTTATTACCCAAACTAGGTAACCTCATCAGTGCTAGTTCTGTTTTATAACATATAACAGATGAAAATGTGATCGAAAATTTGTAATCAATGGAAACAGTAAAATATATATAATATACTTTTAATATCTGTAAAAGGAGAAATATAGTGCTATTTTTCTCTGGCTGAAAGGCATTTGGAAATTTTGATTCAAATCAGATACGGCTTTATTAAATTGAAAATAATTATAGATTCTGATCCTTATTTTCTTGTACTCTGAAATTTGGTTGAGCAAGAAAAGAATGAATGATTTTAAAGTTGATGTGAAATGCTGTTGTTAAATCAGGTTGTTGATAAAAATGGTGGAAAAAATGAAGTTAATATCCACACAAATGAAAAAAAAAACAATTATTTTTCAAGTAAAAAAAGTCTTAAGAGGGAATATGGTCTAGACAGGCTTCCCAATCTGAAATTTAACAACTAAGTTATATTTAGTCAATCCTGAAAAGCCCTTTCTTGAATTCTTTTTCCACTAACTCTGATAGCATCAATCTTTCAGCAAATAATCTCTTCCTTTGAAATTTTTCATGACAAAGTAGATTTCAAATATGTTTCCTTATCCAAATATCACAATATTGCTTTTTCATCACTTTAGTCACATTGAGGTCATAATATCAATATATGATTTACTTTTATAATATTTTGTTAAACTAAGTGCATTCCTCAACATTTCAACAAAATCATTTTCATATAGTTTCTCATCATTTGATGTTTTTCTGTAGCTAAATGCCTAGCTGCTGTGTGTAATACACAAAGAATAGGAAGTTCCATTTTACCACCCATTTTCTTACCATTGTAGTTCTAGAAATAGGTTATAGAATGTGAACCCTTTCCTCAAAGACCTTGGCCTTTTTCTGCAAGAATATGATAGAAAGGTGGCAGTGATGGACGAGTGCTATTTCCTCATTCACCCTGTCTATGAAAGCTTGTTAGCCTTTTTAACCAGTTTTTCCTCTCTTTCATGCATTAAAATCCTTCCATATGTGAGTATTCTTTTCAACAAACATTAATAGTAATAAGAAAAACATTAGAATTCATTTTTTTCACCAGAGAGCTCTTGACTCCTCAGCAGCACTATGATTGGGGCTTGCGAGCATTAAAGACTGTTCTGAGGGGATGTGGAAATCTTCTTCGACAGCTGAAAAAGAATGGAATTAAAAAGAAAGGTAAAGAACATTATTCTACGATTCTTTTTCCCTAAGATTTGCAATCTGACCATGTTATTTTTATTTGTATAATAATATCCTTATTGAAAGTTCACTGAATTGACAGCAGTTCGATCCTGACCAGTTCAAGGTTGACTCAACCTTCCATCCTTCTGAGGTTGGTAAAATGAGGACCCAGATTGTTGGGGGCAATATGCTGATTCTATAAACCACTTAGAGAGAGCTGTAAAGCACTGTGAAGTGGTATATAAGTCTAAGTGCTATTGCTAAAACTTACAGCATTAACTTGTTACTTGAAAGGTTACGCTACCAGACTTGAAATTCTGGGCTTAGACAATCTTGAACTGCGGCTCCTTCGGTCTGATCTAAGCATAGCCCATAAAATTATCTGCTACAACGTCCTACCTGCCAATGACTTTTTTACCTTCAACCACAATAATACACGTGCAAACAATCGATACAAACTCAAGGTAAATCGCTCCAGACTTGATTGCAAGAAATACGACTTCAGCAACAGAATAGTTAATGTCTAGAATACTCTATCTGACTCCATTGTTACAGTCTCAAATCCTCACAGCTTCAACCTCAAACTGTCCACTGTGGACCTCTTGCCATTCCTACGGTGTCCGTAAAGGGGGCGTGCAAAAGCGCACCAGCGTGCCTACCGTCCTTGTCCTACTGTTCCCTTTATTTACCTATACATACTTTCTTTGCTCATGTTTATGTTTTTCAATTTATCTATATATGTTTATATACATATGTATGTATGCATGTATGCATGTATGTATGTATGTATGTATGCATTTCTGCCCAGGTTCTAGATGATAAGCTAGTTTGCTTATACTAAAGCTTCAAGCAAAAATAAATTGTATTGTATTTTCTTTTGTTTCCACACAGTTAATGAAAGCCACATTGTGGTTCAAGCTTTGCGTCTTAACACCATGTCAAAGCTTACCTTTGCAGATTGTGCACGATTTGATGCACTGGTTAAAGATGTCTTTCCTGGTGTTGACTTTAATGATGTAGATTATGCTGAGTTAAATACTGCTTTGCAAAAAACCTTTGAGGAGGCCAATCTGGAAATCATATCTACCCAGGTAAATATTGAGTACAACTCTAGACAACAATAATTATATTAACCTTCATCTTTATATATAATCTATGACTTCAACCTGTCTTTTAGGAAGTCTGTATCCATCCTCCCATCCAATTAATTTATTTGGCCACAAACCTTTGCTTAATATACCTTACTATATCCTCTTTATTATTATGACACTCATGCGTGCAAATTTGAAGGCAAAGTCATACTTTTGAATGGTAATATATAGAATAAAAAACACGTTTGACTTAAAAGTGGTAGTTAGGATACCCTAAGCAGTAATTTCATATATTGTCTTAATGGCGTCTATTACTTTTTGTAATAATCTGCTCCCCCCCATATATCTTAGCCCCAACTCTGCCCATCTTTCCCCACGCCTTTGGGTTTAGAGTACAATCCCAATAAAATCTCCATTTTATCCCTCCCTCCCTTTTTCAGATTAGCATAAGTATATTTGATTTTTATATGCCACCTAGAATCACGCTGTTGAAGTGGGCAGACATAGAAATCTATTTATTTTTTAGGTAATCTTCTTTCATAATAAATGAAATTCAGAAAATAGCTTTGGATGGTGGCTAATGATGGAGAAATATAAGCATGTATTATCTTATTTATTTTCGGTGAAGATAAAGAAGGCTTTGGAACTGTATGAGCAACTCCGTCAAAGAATGGGTGTGGTTATTGTAGGCCCAAGTGGTGCAGGCAAATCAACACTTTGGCGGACATTAAGAGCAGCTCTTGGAAAGGTTGGCAAAGTAGTGAAGCAATATACCATGAACCCTAAAGCTATGCCCCGCCATCAGTTACTCGGTCATATTGATATGGACACAAGAGAGTGGTCAGATGGTGTGCTTACAAATAGTGCTCGGCAAGTAGTACGAGAACCTTCAGGTATTTTTCTTAAATTTGCAGCTATTACATTTTGTTTAAGAAGGACTCTTGCTTTTTGTTTATGTGTGAATGTATGCAGAAATAGCTTTAATTAGATTTTTCCCCCAAGTTAAACATGCATAGCTTTAGGTTTAGTTTGGAGATAGATAGATAGATAGATAGATAGATAGATAGATAGATAGATAGATAGATAGATAGATAGATAGATAGA
>JANHJO010005728.1:34228-45569 GCA_032468235.1 Pseudoxyrhopus heterurus | reverse complement strand
AGGAAGGCCTGGAGGAACTTTGTCCATGGGGTCGCGATGGGTCGGACACGACTTCGCAACTAACAACAACAACAAAGGATATCTTACACATGGAAAAGCAGCTTAAAATTAAGGGGGGAGGGGCGGGGGAGAGAATCTTACATCTCCACAAAAATGGCCACACAAAGATCAGCTAGCTTTCATGACTGCACGTAAAGGGGTAAGACAATGCTAGAGTTACAGAGAACCTCAGGTTCAGTAGGAACTCCTATCCTAGTTGCCACCAACTTGGTACAGGACAGAGAAACTCAATCACGGCTACACTAAAGTCTTTTTCTCTTGCAGTATATATGATTTTATTCCAGTTGCAAAGTTCGCAAATGGTCAAATTCCACTGTACACAGAAATGCTAAGTGACATAGCCATGTCTCTCTATGTAGAGGTAATTTCTACATGTTAAAAAAAATACTCTAGAAGGAAACAGAAAAATTTAAACCATGCTGCTTATCTGAGTTTTAGAAATTCCATAAAGATCCTTTTTTCTTCAGTCTTCAGCACGCACAATTGCCTTTCACAGATTTAGAGAACCAACCAAGAAATTGTCACCTGCACTGTAATCAATCCTCTGCTGTTCCTCAAATTCCCCACTTTCATTAAAAAGCCCAAACCGAACATTTTTATTCATGTTGCAAATTAATGAAAGCTACTCTCCCCCATTTTACTTACTTTCATTGTCTTTATCCACCAGCAGCATCCAGACCTTGAAGTGCCCATCATTGCTAGTTGTTACCAGAGTTGGGGTTACATTTTCAGAATGATCTGTGCCACGGAAACACATCGCTGTTATGCAGTCCTCATGTGGCATATTTATTCGTGTGTTCAGAGTAAAGCTGACATCAAAAAGAAAAAAATATATATATTAAAGCATTCCCCTGAAGTAAACATTTAATTAAACATTTAATTCTAAGCAACGATCACATCAAGTGCACGGATGGCGTAATTATTGGATATTATAATTTCCAATTGATGGTGTTGTATTTTTATCCTCAAATAAAAGTGGTACATTCTGTAGTACTGTACCACTGACAGAAATAGTCAATATAAAAAACAGATTTGGTTATAAGTCATTAAGACATAAAATGAAGTAACTGCCTCTGAGTTGAGTTTGACTCCTGATGAACTGCATGTAAATATCCATAATATTTGGGGGATATGCACAGAACTGCCTTGCCATTACTTTATTAGGAAGTGTTGTTTCAACCTTCTCATCTACATTAAATAGATTTGATAGAAGAGTGTACCTTTTCTGTACAGTAGCACTCTTCTATCAAACCCATATAAACATTAGAAAGAGGATAAAGCGATGTAAGGCTTGTAAGACATCACTCTACTTATTGAAACTAGGAGGTGACTTACAGATATCAACGGAATTATCCAACTTTCAGAAACCATCTGTTGTATTATGTTAATTATATAAATGGAATGGGAATGAGAAATAAGGTAGGTTGCCACTAGTTCCATAAATGTCATCGTTTGGTTTTCTAAGTACTGATAATTAGAACAATCAACTTAGTGCAAATTATATACATTTATACTTGGACAAAAATAAAAGCCAGAATATAAAAGTAGCTGAAACATTGGGAACAAGGTTAATCTGCCTAACAAATTATTAATGGAGTACACCAGCCTTCTCCAGACTGAAGCCCATAGGTAAGTTGGACTTCAGCTCTTTGGCTGTCTTAGCTGGGAATGCAGAGGATGGCAATGTAAGATTAATTGGAGGTTCAAAGCACACCGACACAAATCACAGATTTCTTCCTGCAAAGCTAACTCTTCCGGGAAAAACAGTGTTACTGCCCACTTGCAATATGTCATGAAGTCACTGCTCTGCTTCCCCATGGCCTGTTCCCTGTGGCTCAAAATAACGCAATAAAAAATGCCAATCATGAAAAAATGGCCTGTCCCTGAGATACTTGAAGTCTTGGCATTCATTCGCCATGTCTAGTAGCAAAATAAGGAAGGCCGAGCTTCAAAGAATTGAGGCTTTTGAACTCTGGTGCTGGAGAAGACTCTTGCAAGTTCCTTGGACTACAAGGCGAACAAACCGGTCAGTCCTAGAGGAGATCAATCCTGACTGCTCTTTAGAAGGCCAGATCCTGAAGATGAAACTGAAATACTTTGGCCACCTCATGAGAAGGAAGGACTCCCTGGAGAAGAGCCTAATGCTGGGAGCAAGCTTAAATGGACTCCGGGGGATGGTAGAGGACAGGAAGGCCTGGAGGAATGTTGTCCATGGGGTCGCAATAGGTCGGGCATGACTTCGTAACTAACAACAACAACATATTCTATGATATACATTTTTACAGAAGTCAGGTTTCTAAAATCACATTATTGGGCTTTTTCTCCTCAAGTGTTTCCTATAAAATGGGAAAAGAGATGAAAACTTTTCAAACTAAAATGTTTATCTGCAACCAAGAAATAAACCTTCTAAAATGGATATTTATTATGAAATGTTAAATATCATTTCAGCTGTAATGTCACAAGCTGTGCTTTTTAAATATGAGATTATCAGCCAATAACAATATGATTCAGCATCCCAATAAACCAATTAATGTGGATGCTTATTAAACTTCATTATTTGCAGGAAATTGAAGCCTTCCAATTGAAGTCCTTCTGCTCATTTGTTTATGGATTTGGCTGCCAGTTGTCTAATCTAATATGACAGTATTATGTGTAACCAATTGGAAACGGCAAAATTTTCTTGCATGGAAACAAAAAATAAACCTCAAGTGTGGAATACACTATTTATTTCCTAAGTATCACTTAGGAAATAAGGTAATACTGCATAAAAAACTGGCAGTTGGCAATATAATTCCTTCTTTTTATTTCAGTAAAACATAAGTACATTTGTTCTTTAGGAAAGCTGAATGCTTAATAAACAGAATCTTAATCAGGCAGTTTTAATTTCTCTTTCATTTCTCATGAGCTCTATTAATAGAGTAACTTACAACTTATTATGTCTCCTCTATGTTTAACCTTTGACTATAGGTATTGATTTGTACAGCACTATGTCCAAGGGCAACAGCATCATTAATTGCTAAGTGATCTGGAAAACAATTACAGACTTCTTGGATTTTATACAAAGAGATGAATGGAGCTGTCAACATAATCAGATGCTGTGGTAGTTGTTGATGAATTCAATTGTGCTGCTCATCTCACACTTTCCCATTTTATACTTTACACCAGGATACCCTTTAGATGTTTTAATTTTGACTCCTGTCAATATAGCCTCTAGGGCCAATAACACAGTTTTGCATGCATTGTTTTGCAGAAAATCTAGAGAATTGGAGGTGATCCTGTAGATTACTAATACAAGGAAAATCTTAATTATGCAGGGATGAGGATGATGATAAGAGGAGGGCTGCACAAAGTAAAATACATCTATGAGATAACAAGTGGCCACTGAAAGCAGAATCATCTTCAAAAGTATAGCTTTTTAAAATGGGACACATTCTGTTTAAGAAGACAATCATATTGTCAGGGGTGCAGTTTTGAAAGACAAGAACATCTGCTTGTTTCTATACAAATATGCATCAGTTGAGAATAATTCAATTCAGTGTTTTAAAAAGTAATTATGTGAAGCTTACATATATGTTTATGAATAATATGACTTCATACACTGATAGCTTCGTACGCTAAAAGAAATTGCTGCAAGAATGAAATGTTTGTAATTGCTGGCTATTCTTATTTGAATCTTTTTGCTGGCCAGTTCCTTAGGTGAGGCAAAGAACTAATCAGGTGACAATTCAAATAAAGGTCTCTCCATTTGGCCCATCTACAATTAACTAACCATTATTTGTCTTTCAACAGTTTATTGTTGAATTATTGTTAAAATAATTTACAAGAGTGTTGAGTTGGTTTTAGTGGTTTTAGGAAAGGAACAAGAAATTTTAAAAAAGGTTCAAATTAAATTGTAGTTATGTTCATCTGGACCAAGGATATAATGTGCAACATAACCAACCACCAAGGCCTTTATAAAATTATAAATATATTTGGGAGTACAGGAGGTACCAGAAGATCTTACAAGCTTTCTTGCAAGGTTGTGATTTATTAATGTCTGAATAGTGCTAAAACCCCATATATTGAGATACATGGACTTGTTCTGGGACACAGAACCATGGTAGCACTTAACTTTGAGTGGTATGTTGGAAACTACCATCTAAAAAGTAGGTCATAATAAAGAATGGTGAAGCCACAGTAAATATAAAGTTGAATTTCATTCAAAATGAATCACGGTTAAATAAAACATTACTCCTTCCATTTTTAATACTTTTCTCCTTCTTTAACATTAAAATTTGCCATTCACTGACAATACAGTAGTTGGATGGCCTTTTTTTAATCATAATCATTTTTTTCAGGTCCATATGCAACCCAGGGAATTCAGGCTGTATACCTCTGGTTAGGTTTACTTCACTGATGATATTCATTGCAAGCACACCTGCCATTAATATACAGTGTACAGCATTGGGGGAGGGGGGGCTATACCAGCACAAGTATTAAATAATTCCTCTTATTGGGACCTGGCTGAATGAGGATATTCCTGATACACTGTATGTCAAAACGGTACATGTATAGATGAGGACATATAGTACAGGTTACTTGAAGGACCATCTCATTCCACTGCCATTGGCCTGTCCCATTTGTGCTGGCAGAGTTGCATGCTGTTGGCCCCATCAGCACAATTATTCTGATGGGCAGGATCCAGGAAGTGGCCTTCTCTGCAATTGTGGTCATAAGTCGAGAACTACCTGTATTTCATTCCAGAAAAAAAGTGAAACATTCTTATATCCCTCCATCTTCCTCTGGTGGTTTAAAACTTGAGTGAAGAGAGACCAAATATTATTACACAAGATTTTTGCTAACAACTCCCTTACATTGGCATATATCATTTGCAGCATTTCCACCTGGCCCCAATTCCACAACTCGTTCCTTTCAATGAAATTGGACATACTATTGTCTTAATTTTTTAATCCAGGGACACTGGAATAGTTAATGCCCTAAGACAATAATTGTTTTCTCTAGCCAACCAATATTTTTCTTTCTTTCAATTTTTGACCTCTCCCCTGACTGAAAGCAGCTTCGTAATAATAAAATTATTCTCTCCTAGCACTTCATACAGACACACAAAAGTGGGGGATAATGTGTATCAATGTACATATGGCAGAGAGACCCTAAGTTGGGTTTTTGTTTTGTTTTTTTGCCTAATTAAAGTAGTCCAGGGCAGGAACATCTGCTGTTTGGTGAAAATATAAAAAGGGCAGCTCTGTTGGTAATGTAAAAGGTTATTGGTTGCTGCAGGTGTTTTGTGTGGATTGCAAGAGATGTATAAATCCAGGCACAGCTAGAACTGCAGATGAGAACCAGCAGGATCAGAGATTTGTACAGCAGACTGACTGATAGCAAAGAACTGACCAGACATCAGAGAAGTGTTTAAAAGGTGCTGGTATTCCAGAAATTTGGGGAAAGAGTTATTTTTACATTTAGGGAATTGGAGGCTAATAAAACATATAAAGAACAGTTGCTGAAATTGCTGGCATGTGTCTTGTTTAATGAAAAGAAGGATTAGGGGTGACATAATAGCAGTGTTGCAATATCTAAGGGGAGGGAGCCAAGCTATTCTCCAAAGCAGCAGAAGGCAGGATAAGAAGAAATGGATGGAAACTCATCAAGGAGAGAAGCAACCTAGAAGTAAAGAAAAATTTCCTGACAGTGAGAACAATTAATCAGTGGAAAGACTTGTCTCCAGAAGATGTGGATGCTCCAACACTAGAAGTTTTTAAGAAGAGATTGGACAACCATTTGTCTGAAATGGTATAGGTTTCCTGCCTGACCAGGGGGTTGGACTAGAAGACTTCCAAGGCCCCTTCCAACTGTGTTATTCTGTTATACATTTCTCTGTCTAACTGAAAGCAAGTCTGAGAAGTAAAAGTACTGAAAATGTCTAAGGAAATGAGCATATCAAAGCTGATATAAAGAACATCTGTGTAAATCAGTGATGGAGGGAGCAAGACAATTAAGCAATATTCTTTAAATGCATATTTGTATAGATATGTATATATAGTTTAAATTAAAACCACTTTATATAAGAAATCCAAACCAAGTAATTATTTAAAAAGCTTTATATCACTATACAGGGAGTCTTCAGCTTACAACAGTTCATTTAGTGACCATTTGAAGTTACAACGGAACTAAAAAAATGACTTATGACCATTTTTCACACTTACAACCATTGCCGCATCCCTGTGGACACGTGATGAAAATTCAGACACTTGTTTATGACAGTTGTAGTGTCCTGGGGTCATGTGATCCCCTTTTGTGACCTTCTGACAAGATAAATCAGTGGGGAAGCCAAATTCACTTAACACCTGTGTTACTAATTTAACTACTGCAGTGATGCGTTTAACAAATGTGGAAAGAAAGGTCATAAAATGGGACAAAATTCATTTAACAAATATCTTGCTTCGCAACAGAAAGTTTGGGCTCAATTGCGGCCTTAAGTCAAGGACTACCTGGAAAGTTCCTGATGTTTTCCCCACTTTTTAACAAGTGGGGAAAGACATTCTATAAATGAGACATTCTATAAATGAGAAATATAAATGAGAAATTCCACAAGCATCAACACTGAAAATCACAGAGGAAACTAGAATTTGAACTGCACTGCAGCTGAGCCAGAAGAAAATCAACTGAGCTGCCAAAGGAGAACAATGGTATGTAATCACATGGCTCAGTGCCAATAGAAAACCAAGACAAAGCTCCAAGCCCCTTTATCCTTTCTCATTCTGTATCAAACTTCCAGATCGGGCAGGTTTGTCTTCTTGCTGTACCTATGCCTTTTTTTGTTGTTGTGCATTAGGTAAAGGTTCCCCTTGCACATAGATGCTAGTCATTCCCAACTCTAGGGGGCAGTGCTCATCTCCATTTCAAAGCCGAAGAGCCAGCGCTGTCTGAAGACGTCTCCGTGGTCATGTGACCGGCATGACTAAACACTGAAGGCACACGGAACGCTGTTACCTTCCCACAAAGGGATGGTCCCTATTTTTCTACTTGCATTTTTTACATGCGTTTGAACTGCTATGTTGGCAGAAGCTGGAACAAGTAACGGAAGCTCACTTCAATACACAGCACTAGGGATTCAAACCACCGAACTACCGACCTTTCTGATTGACAAGCTCAGTGTCTTAGCCACTGAGCCACCGCGTTGTGCATTATTCCTAGCTTAAATACTAATGCCTCTTTTATTCAGAAAGCTTTACTAACTATGCACCAATTGCCTGGCCTGCTGAGAAGGCTCCTAGTTTACTTTAAATTAATGAAATGTTGGGAAGATGCTTCTCTGTATCACTAAATTAAGAATGAAACTCAGCCTCCCTATTTTTATCTATGCTGTCATTCTTGAACAATTCATTCTGTACAAAATTCCACTTTAGACTCCTGCCACAATTGGCATACGTACATTATCAGATCACATTTACAGCTTAATTGTAAATGTGATCTGATAATGTACGTATGCTTAGTGCAACAGCCTTAAATTCAGAGGCAATTAATTGTAAACTCAGGATATTTTTGGTACCACGTCATAACTTCCTACAGCAATATGGACTTTTACATAAAAAGCAGACAAGACCCCAGTTGACTCAATGTTACATAAACCTCAATGCTCAATTCAAGCACAAGGAAAAGGATATTAAAAGTGATCAAATGCAGAAGAAATCCTTGTCACTCTCCCAATTTTCATGGCTAATCATCCTTTTGTTTAGGTCCAGAAGAAAAGCTATTATATATATCAATCATAGGACTTTATTTCATATATTGTGCATTTTAAAATATAAACATATCAAATAAGTTTTCATACATTTAGTTTTCACTAAATATGTTTCCCCACAGTACTCTGTTTCTTAAAACTTTGATGCTTATTCTCTTTCTTGCCTTAAAAATCATGCTTCCTTACAGCAAAGGTTAAACCAAAGAAATAAAAAATCAAGTAGTATTGGTTGAGGTGACTTTCTCATTTGCATTTTATACTACTGTGGTGTGGTAACTTTGGCCAGTTAAATGACTATTTAAAAATTCATTGATGCACAGGTAGCTTTAAAACAGAGTCCTAACTATCTTGGGGTGGGAGAAAAGCTGTCAGGAATTGAGATTTAAAGAGGGGTACCATGGCACTGGCTGGTAAGGAAAAGGATTAAAAAGAAAGACAGTGCAATAAAAGCAAGAGAAGAAAGAAAAGGACAAAGGACAAAGAAGAAATCTAAATAAATTAAGTAACAGTGAGGACAAGGTGTTTGTAACCCTGTTAATATCCAGGCACTGAACTGGGGAGACAGTTCTGAGAACTGGCAGAGATAACCTTGAAGAGAAGCCACGGGGTACCATAAAACTTCCCCCATCTAATTGTGAGGGAATTGTGCAGTTCCTTGATCTCGGTCTCTTTCTGGGAAAGTCAATCAAATGCTGTCCCAAGTACCAAGGAGAGTACCAAAACAGCAGCAGTCTCAATGGTCTATCTCCAATACTGGACTCAATTTAGAGTTCTTATGACAAGCAGCCATTGTCAACCTTCTATTATATGAATTTGTCTTTCTATAAAGTCCATCCCATTCATATTTGTCATTACAGAATGCCTCTACACTCTAAAAGATTATCAGACAAGATTTAGGGAGCAAAAAGAGAAGAGCAAGAGAAAGTCTTCTTGAGTGAATAAAAATTCAATAAAATATTGAATGGACAAGAAAAGAAAAAGAAACTCAAGAATGCTTTCATGTTGAAATATGAATTAAATATCAAAATAATTGTTTGAGGAGGCATATAATTTCTGTACCTATAATCATTCTTCTGCCAAAGACTAAGACTTTCTCAGTTCAAATGCAGTGTGTCAGAAATCCCTTTCTCTAAATAATGACTTTGCAGTTTCCACAAACAAGTTGTCACACCAGAGAAGTTCTTAATTTGGAGAAATTATTGCTTAACTGTAAGGCTTGGCAGTAGGAATGACTGAAATTGTTGTTTCTCTGCAACATCTTTGTTTTCATCATTTATCAAGATTTAAGCAGCTCAGTGCAAAGACATTAACTATTTCTGAACAAAGGAAAAACACCATTATTGGAAGGAGTATTTTTCATCACAGTAGGAGAGATTGTGCTTCCAACTCACTTCAACAACACAGCTGATGTCATTGCAAAATGAGAAATTGCAGTCAATAGAGTACAAAAATAATTTCTGATATTAAAATAAAATTGATCTGGAAGTGCTTTTAAGGAATATCTGTCATACTATACCCTAAATTCCAGGTACCATCACATTGAACTAAATATTGAGCATAGACCTGGAAATGAATGCTCAGATGGTTAAAATCCTGGGAACACAAGGAATAGAGAACATACCTTAGAATAATTTTGTAATTCCTAAATAATAATTCATAGAATATAACATTTTGCTTATAGCTGAAAAAAGAGAAAGTAAACTTTGAGCAATATGAATAATTGCATTCACATGTGACCACAAAAGGCCAAATTATATTTCTACAGCTACTACTGTGTCTTAATGTAATATGTTTTAATGTTTTGGAGTCTAACAAAACACAATAACATGAAGAGAAATTGGACACATCGAATAAAAATAATACTTTTTAATGTAAAGGTTTAAAGCATAACAAGAATCAGAATCTTATTGGATGTTATTGTTTTCAACATTCAGAATGTTATTGTTTTCAACATTCTTAAAGAAACCAACATTTGCAGCAAAAAAGAAAGTAAGTAAACATAAGAAAAATTAATTGAACCTTAAAAATTGTCAGGGCAGTCTAATCATTTCCAATATGTTTTTCTTTCTAAATTCTTATTTTTCTTTTATCATAATTATTTAAATTTTGAGACTTGCAATTTCTATTAACTACAGTACGTTATCAATCAAGGTGGGATCAAGAGTAAAAAAAAAACCTTCAGGGGACCAAAATGGAAGCTGGTCAGTATTTTGTTCCCTTGACAGGAAACTTTTGATGCCTTTAACTTTGTAGTTGCACACGGCTCAGTAGAATCTTAGAGTTGTCTGTTTTCTCCCTGAAGATTTCACATGGTTTTGTGAGATTTCTCATACAATACTGTAAGTAGTCATATATTGTATATCAAATTTGATAAGCATTCAGACTATGACTTAATCTTTCTCTCATCAATAATCAAACAGCTATTATAACAGAAAGAAAGGTAAAATGTGTCACTATTCTAGTTGTCACTATACTACAGTAGTACCACTCTACAAAGCCTTGGTAAGATTACACTTAGAATACTGCATCCAATTTTGATCACCCCAATACAAAAAAGATGTTGAGACTTTGGAAAGAGTTCAGAGAAAAGCAACGAAAATGATTAGGGGCCTAGAAGCTAAAACATTTGTTGTTGTTGTTGTTGTTGTTGTTAGTTGCAAAGTCGTGTCCGACCAACCGTGACCCCATGGACAACATTCCTCCAGGCCTTCCTGTCCAATACCATCCCCCGGAGTACATTTAGGCTCTCACCGACTGCTTCAGTGACTCCATCCACCCACCTCATTCTCTGTGGTCCCATTCTTCTTTTGCCCTCAATCGCTTCCAGCATTAGGCTAAAACATACGATGAACTACTGCAGGAGTTGGGTATACCTAGTCTAATGAAAAGAAAGACCAGGGGTGACATTATAGCAGTCTTCCTATACATAAAGGGCTGCCACAAGGAAGAGGGGGCCAACTTATTACCAAAACACCTGTAGGCAGAGGGTTGGACTAGATGATCTCAAAGGTCTCTTTTAACTCTGTTACTGTTAGTTTATGTTTAATCCTGTCTTGAAATATGATTGGCTGATACACATTTTATTTTTTTTAAATTAACTTCCAAAAAAATATTGGGGCATATTGGAGTAATTTGGTTTTGTTTACCTGCAACCAATGTACTAACACTAGTTTCAGCATCTACTCAGTCAAAATCTATAAATATTAGGAGGTTGACCCATCCCAGGTTACCCCCATTACAATACAGTATGAATTGATTATGTAATAGCACAAGCAGATTATCTTTCTTTTTTTTTTAATAATTTTTATTAGTTTTTTACAAATAAAAAATAATAATCCATCTTTCATTCTACAGTGTGTCATCCGGGTGTTAAATCATACATTACAGTAATTTAACTTTAAAAGCATTCTTGTTTAAGCTATCACTTTATCCATCTTATCCTAACAACAATCAATCTATCAAGTCTATAATGTATTATTAACAATATCTGAATTCTTGTTAATATTTTCACTACTTCCTCTTATCTAACCAATAATAAAA
>JANHJO010005727.1:298927-311417 GCA_032468235.1 Pseudoxyrhopus heterurus | reverse complement strand
AAATGAGGACCCAGATTGTTGGGGGCAATATGCTGACTCTGTAAACTGCTTAGAGAGGGCTATAAAGCACTGTGAAGTGGTATATAAGTCTAAATGCTAATGTTATTTACCAGAAGAAAAACCAATAAGGTTAAAGGAACTGAATTCTGAATTAGAAGAAGTGATGAGGACAAATCAGATTTATAGCCATAAACAACATTAAAAATCCTATTTCACAAAATCTCAGAATAAGTACCATAGAAAGACATGTGGGAAGGGGAGGTTATAAAATATTGGATTATTACAATGCACTCTACATCAAGCTGCCTTTGAAGCCTTTGGAAGCTACACCTGGTCCAAAATGCAATGACATGACCTGGCAGTGACATTACTGTTCGATGAGCTACGCGCTCTCACAAACAGCGAACCGGTTGTGAACATAAGTGCAGCCCACCTCTGGATAAATTGAAATATAACATCCATCATCCATAGCATACTTAATATTACAGAAGTTCTATCTAACATATTTGGATTAGACACAGCTTTGAGGATCTGGACGAGAGGTGTCAAAATGGCGGCCTGCAGGCCAGATGTGTCACTTGCAGGCCAGGCACACCCCAGCTCTGCAAAGGCAAAAATGTCATGATATGTCACGATACATCACGTGAGGCGATCAAGCTTGACACCCATGATTTGGACTATGCTAGACATTCATGTAACAAAAATAGGATATACAAAAAAAATTACAGATTTTTGAGTTTTTAGTATTGAGTGTTTTAGTTTTGAGTATTTAAAATATTTTCTTTCAAGAACAATCATTTTAAGCCAATGAAGAAATTACAATTTATTTTGCATTGTGCTTTTAGATTATATATGACCAAGTTTGATCGCAAGAGAAATTAATAATTCTCTGAATCCAATTCTGCTCCAAAAAATCACTTATATAAAATTTGAAAAAAATATTTTCTAGTCTACAACATGTAAATTTGATATTTCTATTAAACTGTTCAGTGTTGTAACAGCTTGTATCACTCAAATATTTCTGATTTTTTTAAAATTACATACAGTATATTCTGCATGAATGTATTTATAAGACTGAAAATCATAATGAAATAATATTAATTAAAAGTCAAGATTCTTTATAATTAAACCCAGGTCTGAGTATAGAATAATATGCATTCTATGTCACACAAGACATAGAACAACCTGCTTGTAAGGCTACACATCTGTGATAGGGTTTCAGCTATTGATATAGGCCACAAGTGAACAGACAGACTGAAACTTCCATCTTGAAGAAACTCATAATTTGATTTACTTCAGCTAATTACCAATAATTGGTGGAATTTCCTATGAATAATTTCAGTAAGTATTTCCTTCTTTACCCCCAAAGAACACACTTTTTGGTGAGAATTTCTCAAAAAGCATTTTTAATTTAATAGACATAAACATAATAGACATAAAAGAATAAAATGTATTGGAGAAAAATTAGTGAATGAATGAATGCCCACGCAGAGTCTGATGTCAGTGATTTATTTCCGGTTTACCAGAATAAGATTTGTACTCTGCATAGAAGATACACACATTTTCTGTGCTAAAATTAAGGAAATATTAATACTTGAGTAATTTACCATTCCAAAATTATCAGCCTTAGGCTCTGTATCTAAAGAAATTTATTTCTTAGTGCTTTATGCTGTGTGCTGTTATGCAAAAGTTTACCGGAGTCGTAACATACACATTTGTCATAAACATTATGGAAATTACATTTCCAAGTTGAAAATATGTGTGACCATAAATAAAAGTCACCTAAAGCAATAATTCTTAAACCTTTTTTTCCCCTCTCAGGACCCTTTCCTACTTTAAAAAATTATGAAGGACCCTAAAAGAACTTTTGTTTATATGGGTTATATTTATTATATTAAAAATTAAGATGCATTCATTGCCACTACTGCTTTGCAAGACATTTTGAAAGAATTTTAATATTGCATTATTTTTCAACATAGGACTGCAAATAATTTTGATACTGCAGATTCCTGTGAGGATATGGGGGGACCCCCAGAGTCCTAGGGCCACACCTGAAGAAACTTTGGATTTTGGTTGAATAATTGCATATTTAATACTTGCACATTATCTTTCTATAATTAAAAATGTATTGAAAATATGCAACAATAAATGCATACTTGTTCATGTAAGAAAGAATAAGAAGAGAGAATCTGGTTGGGGCAATGAAATGCAGCAGAATTAAGTAATGATACTGAAACAGAATGGCTATTAAAAAGAAAGAGGTATCACTCTTAAGTCCTCCTTCATAGAAAAAAGAAAAAAAGAAAAGGAATATTCCGTAGAAACAGGAACTTAAAACTATCAATGTTTATTATTTTGTTTTCATTATTCCCTGTATAAAGCCTGAGATAGTATCATCCCTTCTATCAAGCTCTCTCTCATCCATTCTATTTAATGTGTAGTTCAGTTCAGTTCAGTTCAGTTTAGTTTAATGTATCTACAATAAAATACTATGGAAAGCAGAAAATGAAGCCTTAATTTGCTAGTACAAAGTCTTTCAAACAAATCAAATCAGAACAATAATCAGAACACTAATTGGCATATACATTTCAGTAGCTGGTAGACAGACAGGCACACACTATTAGAAATAAGGGCAATATCATAATAGTTATTTACTAGCGATGCTCTTCTGAATTTATCTAGATCTGCCCATGCTTTGGGCTCCTTATACTGTATACAATAGCATATTAGTCTTCTGGAAGATTACACAATCTGTTATTAAATATGTGTTCTACAATCTTTTGAAAGACCAATAGGCTTGTCTACTGTGATGAAGCAAAACAAAAGAGGGGAGGTGGAGTGAAGGCTGCAATTTGATTTAAATTGGCAAGAGATGCCCTTATGATTCTTTCCCAAATGAATACATTAAGAGTTTTCTTATTCATTTGAGATTGTTGGCAATTGGGCTTCAATTGACAAAGTTTTTCCATTTTGGATGAGTTGACAGTAAACTTATTCCACAGTCTTATATAAAACTAGTAACTCTCTATCCACAAGCAGCCCAGCTAATAAAATAATGGGCTGGAGGATGAAATGGCAGGAAAGTCTTACAATCATAGTATTAACTCTCCATCCTGCACCCAGCCTCTATCCCACCGAGCTAAACTATTTCTGACTAAGGTTTGCTAGTTTTTTTTAAAAAAAAACCAATACACATGTTTTCAGAAATAGGCCATTCTTTTGATCGATATGTATCATCTCTAAATTAGTGTCCTATCAGTGGAACAATTTGCCTAAAGCTTCTATCTAACTCAGGCAACCACCCAAGTCTGCTCCCACTTCAAGGGAAAAAGACTGAAGGTACTTTTTCCTGATGTTTGTTGATATGGAAACAAAGACAGGGGAAAGTTTTACCAATCATTATCTTTCAATTGCTTGCAACAGAGTTGCAAGGATAGAAGTCACATTATGAGGTTGATTAGATCTTTGGTGTGGGATCAGTGTATATTATGCTGGCATTTTCCTGCCAACTCAAAGACTAGAAAAATATACATTAATATGCTGTGTAGAAGAACCCCATAGCCATGATTGGCTTAAGTCATTGCAGAAAGAAATGACAACTTAGGTAACAACAATAACAATTACTGCAACAGTTAATACATTGATTATACTGTGGTCACATTTACTATGACAATTATATAAAGGTCCAATTGTAGCCTGTTGGAAAAGGTCTTAAATTTTTTTAACTATATGAAACATCCCAATAAAAAAATCTATTTTTCTCAACTGAATTCTTTTTTTTTCTTCTTCTAGTATTACATAAAAAGGTGATTACCACAAGACAGAACTGGCTTTGTTATAGAATCCTTGTTCAGTACCAGGTTGCAATATTAAAACAGCAACAAGGGTTTAAGACATTTATCTTAATTCCTAAAGGAAGTACTTGTTGCTTCTTCAGAATCAAGGGTGTTTTTCAAGTGGAGCAATGTGAATGTATTCAGAATGTTTTCTGGCACAGTTTCTTCAAAACAAGATGACAAAAAACAAATAAAACGACCAATAAAAAAGAAAATCAAACAACAGTATTTGCCCAAGTCCTATCTCTTTTGATGTTCTTTTATTTATAAATTCAACTATTCAGATAGGATGATTAAATATGCAAAATGTTTTTGCGATACTATTATTTATGAGATTTTGTTTTAAATTACCCACAAGCAACATTAGCAGGCTTTGGCTAATACTACTTGTAGCAGACGATCTAGGAGCAGCTATATTTATATAAATATATACTGGTCAAAGATGGGTTAGGGCCTATAGAGAAGAAAAAAACACATTCAGAAAAGAAGCTTTTCTAGCAATTCTTTCTTTCTATGATACTTTTCTTTTCAATAATTCAACAGTACAGTTTTCTGCTTCTCTTCAATGAATTGTTTATGAATTGTCTAATGCTGCATAGGGCCATTGCATTTTAAGGCATCAGAATTCAAACAATCCAGTTATCATTACTATTATGTGGCAAATGAAGTTGACTGGATTGAATCAGCCTTACGTATGGAGATGGAAGGATATTGTTTCATTTTTTAATGAAAAAGAAGCAGACAGTTTATTTTCCAGTTTCTGTGAATTTTAAAGAAATATGTAAGATTCTAAACAGAAAAGCTGTGGGCCAAACTTTCTGTTCATTTCAATTTTAAAACACTGTTACTCTAACAATTTCTATCTATATAAACATGACCTTTCTTTACGTTACTCTCTTTTTCTATAATTTTAGATGCAACAAATAATCCGCTTGAAGAAACTTAACATGTGCAGCCAAGCTTTGCTGCCCTAATCAACTAAGAACTGGATTAGAGAACAACAGCTTAATACAGTGTGATGCACATCACAAGGACATCATGAACACAAAAGCAGGCAATCACAGTCAAGGTCCTCTTTATACATTTCAATGGTAGTAGGAATACACAATATAGAAGCTGCCTTCCCACTAGTGAAGAAGTTTTGGGTGATATGACAGTAGCACTCACTTCTATGCTGGAATTATTATTTCTAGAATTGGGATAATTAGTACTTTTGAATTTAACAGTAAAATGTAATAGCAATAGCACTGTATTTATTATACCGCCTATCAGCAATAGCAACAGCAATAGCACTGTATTTTATATACCGCCTATCAGGGCTTGCAACCCTCTCTAAGCGGTTTACAATGTAAGCATATTGCCCCCAACAACCTGAGTTCTCATTTTACTGACCTCAGAAGGATGGAAGGCTGAGTCAACCTTGGAGCTGTGAGCACTTGAGCCACTGCAGCATACACAGTTGAAAGAGACCTTGGAGGCCTTCTAATCCAACCCTCTGCTCCAGCAGGAGGCCCTATACCATTTCAGACAAATGGTTGTCCAGTCTCTTCTTAAAAACCTCTAGTAAAACCTCTAGCACCCATAACTTTTAAAGGCAAGCAGTTCCACTGATTAATTAATGTTAATTAATTACTGCTCTTGATAACAAGAAACAGCTAAGCAAGCTATTTCCATTAGAAATGTATTTGACATACTTACAGATTTCTCAGAACATGAAATACAAACATATATAACTATTTCCTTGAAAATAATTCCTATCTTAGCAGAACCTTCTTAGCCACCTTAAATTGAACAGACTGCACAAATTTGGGTGATATACTCAATGACAACATTATACTGCAGTGAGCTCACTATCTTTGGTCCTACAGGAGCCCTGGTGACACAGTGATAAACTGCAGTACTGCAGGCAAACTCTGCCCACAGCCTGGAGTTCAATCCTGACAGGCTCAAGGTTGATTCAGTCTTCCATCCTTCTGAGGTCAGTAAAATGAGGACCCAGATTGTTGGAGGCAATATGCTGACTCTGTAAACTACTTAGAGAAGGCTGTAAAGCACTATAAAGTGGTATATAAATCTAAGTGCTATTGCTATTCCCTTAGTTTCAATTGCTCTTTACCTCCCTAATTGTAGGACCATCTCCCTATGTGATCTAGCAAGTTGAGCTGATTGGGGTTGGTGCAGGTAGTCCAGCAGGTACTCAGATGTCAAGATATAAACAGCTTTATAAGTCAGATCCATACTTTTAAGTTGTACCCAGAAATTAACTAGCAATCAAAAGCTCACAATATCAGTATTGTATCTTCTTAATGTCCGATAATGTAATGGGAAAAAGGGAAAACCTCAAGCAACAAGAGAAAGAGCTGCTACCTCAACACAACAATCAGGTAGACGAAATACAAGACTGAGGCAGGAATGTAATTTGAGAAAACGTTTCAGCCATGACCCTCCCTAGTTCTCATGAAGATAAAGGGAGGGAAATTCTGTTGCCATAACTAATAAAAGTAATATTAAGTTTGACTTTGGTTTTCTAGTTGAATCTACTGTGGAAGGTTGGCAGGTGCTGCTTAACACATCAGCTGCTCTAGTTTCTAAGTAGTTTTCAAAGGCAGCTCAATGATTTAGGTATTGTAGTAGACTAATTGAGAGCTTGCATTGCTGAATTACTGTACTGCCTACCATACTATAAGACAGATTCTGGTACACCAGAAACATTGGAGCAAAGCCTTTCTACTTACAATTGTATCTGTGCTCAATCCCCAAATTGCAAGCCAACTTCTTCTGATAGAATTCAAGAATTTTTTTTGTACAAGTGAAAATTACCAGAAGACTTGAAGGTGACTGGAAATTCTGGACATGTTAGTCCTAACATATTTATATGAGATAAGGTTGGAGAAAGCTAATCTAACCAATTCCCGTTATGCCAATACCTCATACTCAGATTTATACAGATCCAAATAAAGAAGTACTACATTGCTTTATGGCTTATACTCATTGATCTGTCCAACAGATACATGTCTACATATGATAAAGCTCCTACCCTTTTGATATATGTTTTTGTTCAAACTCGTCCATGTTCTTTTTCAACAGCATATTAAATCTATAGCAATAAACTAGAACTATAAAGCTAGAATCATTCATACCGTTTTGCCAATAGGATCTAACTGACAATCTTCACTGAACTCCAGCCATTTCCCTCTATCTAGCAAAACAATATTGAATTTTCACACCATCTCCCATTCCTCTTATTGAACAATGAATCAATTAGCGCTGAATTCTACAAAGATATTGATTAGAATCTTTCAGCCCTGAAGGCCAGGAGTAAATTAAATATGTTTTACAAGCAAGACAGTTAATTTTGAATCATTTTAAAATGTTGAAAAGTGCAAATTTTCTTATTGCTGTAAAGTGTTCTAGGTATACAAATATTTATTTTTGCAGTCATACCTGAAGTTAGCACATATGTGAATACTAAAATTTCATGTCACCTGAGCTTCCTATTTGTTCTGAGGTTTTCTTTGCCATATAACAAATATAAATGTATGGAATATATTAATGTAGTTAAATATTATAAATAGATACCACATATTATTGGGAGCTAGTTTGGTTTAATGATTAGAATCATGGACAAATAGCAGGTAAATCCTTGTTTAAGTATAAAAGCCAGTTCAATACAGTTGGGCACAGACACTTTCTTTCAGTCCATCCCACTTCACAAGATTATTGTTGTAAAGGAAATAGGGACAGGGAGGATTATGTACCTCACCATGTGTTGTAATAAATAAATATAGGATATATAACTCAAATATTTTTTCTTTCTTTTAATGACCCTCTAATACTTTGCATTGAGGTAGAGTCAGGGCGACTAAATGGAGCTGAGCGTTTACTGGCCAGATGCCCTTCCTGACACCTATGCAGAGTTCACAGCAAATATTTTCTCTTTGCGCTCAGAGAGAGAAAAAAAAATTACCGCTATCTAGGGTCGAACTCACAGCTCCTGATTATGAGGTGAGAGCTCCACCTCTAGGCCACCACGACACTCAAACTCAAATAAAATAGGTATCTAAAAACTGAATCAGAGAGCTGAATCTAAAGACAGAGTTCAAACTACAAAGCTCACATGAAGGGAGAAGGTGATGTGATAAGCCATTTTTCCCATTTTGTCTTGCAATTCATTTGCATAAATATCTTATTTTGCCTTGTCACTGTTTCATAAGATACCATAACAAGATATTGTCTTTTTGCTGTTTCATTTAGAACTGAATGTTTCTTCTTAAAATCAAAGCAATTATTTTTAAAACAAATGTTGGATTTGGATGGGGGAGATTCTAAAGTAGAAATATAAATCATTCCAATTTCAAAGTAAGTTCAGAATCACCAGAAACTCTCAATCTTGATCAGGAGCCAGATCTTTAACAGCCCAACTATCAAGGAGAGAAACCTCACTTCAAAAGGCTTCATCTAGCAATGGTGCTGCAAAATTAATTGAAAATAAAATACTTTAAATGACTCAGGCTGTCTGTGCTGTCTGAAGACTTGTACTCACCCAAATCATAGAACAAAACAATGCTCAAAGCTCCATGACCTTTTCAGACACTGAGTCACTGCTATGGCACATTAGATTCTACAACCTCAGACGGCAAAGCCTGCTGAAATTCTTCTTCAACATATAAACAGTTAAAAACCCTTCAAAAATGTACCGGCAACCTGAACAACATTTCCTTTTCAAATATATTTTGATCTTAAGCATTATCACTCTCTGTGCAAGTACTGTACTGCCATATTGATATTTTCAATCAGGTCCTTTGTTTTGGGGCACTGTAAACCTGGGCACTTTGATCTAATTATCATAGCTAACATGACTGGATTTGAGAATCAAGTTCAAGAATAAAAGGACACCACTGTTTAAAGATATATACATAGAGAGCCTCCGAGTTAGTTTTGACTCCTGGCAACTGGACAAATCCCTGAAGCTTTCTTGGCAAGATTTCAGAATGCCATTTCTTCCTTGCTGGGGCTGAGAGAGTGTGACTGGCCCAAGGTCAGCAGCTGGCTTAGTGTCAGTTGTTCACTCTCCAGTTTAGGAAAAAGGCAAATAGCAAATCACTTCTGAAAATCTTGCCAAGAAAATCTAGTTCAGGCAGTGGAATCAACACTGACTCAAAGACACAAATAAATGAATAATTAAATAAATACATTACACAGAATAAATCTTTAGTATATGGTCTGAACTTAATATAGTGTCCAATTCCATTTGGTAATTCAAATTGTATAGACCATGGTTTTTATAGTCATTTTTGGCTTAAGTTCTACAGTGATTCTTAACTGCATAATGTAATAGTACAAGTAATTATATTTAACGAAGTTACAACTATGACATTTGAAAAACCTGCGTTTTATTTATACATGTTGTACTTTTTATTCTTGTTCTTGTTTTATCTTGAATTTGTGTGCTTGTGTATATGTGTGTGTGTTTTCAAAGTGTTTGGCTAAAAAGACACACATTAAAAATGTGGTTTCTTAACTGGACCTGAATTGAACTGTAAAGGCGATGCTGGAAGAAAGCATATAATCTGTTCTCCCTTTGTTGGCAAAAATAGAAAAAATCTGTAGCTCATAGAGATCATCTTAAATGCTATGTTATGATCCTAAGGGGAAAAAAACTTGTCATATTTTGGTTCCATTATGTTTATGTTGATATCTTGAGGCAAAAAAAAGTCAGTGAGAGCTCCACGTTCCTTTCTTTCTTTCTTTTTCTTTTTCTTCCATTAACAAGATAGGTATCAGAAAAAGACTCTGATCACCTATAAGGACCCAAATTGCTGGTTCACTGTGATAACTTTATTTCTCAAAATAATGTATCTCAGGTTATTATTATTATTATGACTCATTATGTCACAGGTAAAGTCGAACTCCAGCCCATGCAATAGCTAAAGCAATCTCAACTAAATAAATGGAAAAGCAAGTGGGATAGGTCAAGAGTTGATAACATCTTCTAGCCTATTGACACCAAGGGCACAAACAAGGCTGTAGGCACTGAAACTCAAAAGATTGGGATTCTGAAAGAGATCTTGTATAGAGAAAAAGGGAACTACTGTAAAGGAGATTTTTATAGCCAATGTCAATATAAGTTGTTGTAGATATCCTATGGAGTTGGTTTTATGGTCTGGTCTACCTAGTGAGGCAGTTGGATGACTGAAATTTCCAAAGCAGAGCTGTTTATTAGTGAAGCCCTTCAAATTCCAAAGCTTAACAAGAAATTAATCAAATAAATGTCAAGGGTTATCTGTTTAATATTCACTAGCTTTTGTTAACATTTGTAACGGTTGCCTTGATTAAAAATTAAGTGCACAATATACCTCAAAGCAGTTTTTTTCACAAAGGATTTAATCACTGCCACACTCTGGTCTCCCTTTTAAGAAATATGTTATTATGGGGCACAAATTACATTAAATGTAATGGAATTAATACCGATAACCTCTCTTTAATAATATAGATTCAGCCCCATGACATGTAATCTCTTATGTATTTGTTAGTAAGACATCAGACAATGAGATCTTTGCTCAATGGCTAGAGAGAAACAGATAAAGATAGGGAATATAACTAAACATTACTTAGGTTCAATTGCATGTGAAAATGATTAAATGTGTTCAGATTTGCAAAACTGTTGTAAAATATTCCTAGCAGTTTATTTAGAAACTGCTACTTCTATCTGAACAGTATAGGAAAATGGCCAGAATGACTAGACAGAAATACACAACACCATCAAATTCAGCCGCAGTCAATATTTGTTGCTAACAGAACAAAACAGCTTTGAAATGAGAAGGGAGTGAAAGTGCAACAGAGAGAAGGCAAGGTTTTTCAAAAGCTTTCAGATTCTGCAGTTTTTAATCTTGAAATATAATTTTGCAAAGATAAAAGTCTACTCATTTATACATTCCTAACAAAGTGACAGAATGAACATCAGAAAACTTTGTAACAAAAAGCATATTCAGATCCTTGATGGCAGTTGTATTCTGTTCTTCAGAAATAGAGACACATACCACTGGATTGCAGGGAAGAGACAAAATACCTCTAAATAATTTGATGGTTTTTTTTTTTTATAACAATGAGGATATTATTGATTTATTTATAGTCCAAGACCAATAACAAAAGTAAAGCATAGCAAATAATGTAAATTAAATAAAAAATAAAATAAAATTACATAACTGAACCATTGATAATGTTAAGGAAACAACAGGTGGTTTCTGAAAACCAAAGCTATCAATAAGAATTTCACTTCTTTAGGGGTTTCTGAGAATTGATCACCTAGGAAAGCAGTAATCTCACTTCTGAAAAAGGCTAAATTTTATGCACTGCAACTGCAAACAAATTATTTGCACACTAAGTAATCGGATTTTCTTTCTTTTTTAAAAAAAGTTTTTTTTTTGCATCCTCAAATACGTATTTTTCCACTGGTTCATTTGAAAAAAAAATCTCATTATCTAAAATCCCACTTTATCTGCCTTTCCTTCTTCATACTATTCCATCCTAATTCCCCATCAAACTAACTTGGATCAGTGTTCCACAGCAGGTGACAAAGGGCTCATCAGAGCAGAAGACACAACACTGAGCATCTGGCTAGGTAGTAAATGATGCACAGAAGCCTTTTCTTTTCCCTGGGACTCAGGAAGATTGATTACAATCCGCTTGAGATCTCTTGGTGAGATATGGTGCCCTACATAATGTCTGTTGCCAGTGAGACGCCTGGCAGAAAATATCTTGGCAGATAAGGGCACATGGAGCATCATCTCCTGTAGGGAATCAAAGTCTATGTAGTTGAAGGCCAGAACATCTGGCAGAGAATGAAGTCCCATGCATTATTTACTGTCAAAGAAAGGCTGATGAGTCCCCTATTTGTCTGATGAAAACTCTTGTCACATTTTTATTTTGATAAGAAATGTTTTTCCGTTGGGAAAAATATGGGTAGTGTGAATGCTGACACAAAAAGTTAGGCCTAGAGTAAATCTCACTCAAGTCTGGTATACTCAGCAGCCAAATGAATTCATATGTACTGTATATATTATATAACTATTTGTGCCGAAAGGGAATGGAACTTGCATCTCTCTTAGATCCGTTTTAAATATTCACACTTCCCTGTATTTCTATTTGACCCTAAAGATGTTTTTAAAGTTATTAGAACATGCTGAAATGCTCAGTTTTGTACCATAATCTTTAATATAGTCAAGAATGTCTGTTTAAATCTGAAATAAAATCACACTCCAGGGCAGTTTTAGCTTGCAATAGGCTGGAGGAAAATAGTTATTAAAAAGAATTGAGTACTGAAATGTTTTGCTGTAAACAGAGGTCTTCTCGTGTACTTCTCTGGAGTAAAGTTTCTAAATAGTAAGCAATAAGCAAGATGTTTGCAGAAGCACCTTACCACAGAGATGTGGAAAACCATTGTTTTAAGGGGAAAACAGTTGTGCTATATTTGAGATGGATTCTTTTGATAATTTTGGGAGTATTTTGAGCTTGAAACGTAATTTCAACATCAGCCCCATCAGATCAGTCTGTCCCGTCCAGTCAGGCAGGCAGGCAAGCTCTGAGGGAGATGGATAATTTAGAAGTGTGAGAAAGAAAGAGGGCAGGGAGGAGGAGGAGGAGGAGGAGGAGGG
>JANHJO010005727.1:248747-266853 GCA_032468235.1 Pseudoxyrhopus heterurus | reverse complement strand
TCAACCTCATGCTGTCCACTGTGGACCTCTCACCATACTTAAAGAATCCCTAAAGGGGGTGTGCATAAGTGCACCAGTGTGCCTACCGTCCCTGTCCTACTGTTTCTTTTAATTACTTATATGTAATTCTTTGTTCATGTTTTATGTTTTCCACTTTATATATCAACTGAAAAGAAAAGAAAAATTGAAAAAAGGAGTATAAACTGCAAGAAAACAAAAAAGAAAGAAAAAGTAGAAAGAAAAAACCCTAAGAAAGCAACTTTCCACTTGGATCACAACAAATATGTATATTACAGGGGCTGCCACCCGCAAGCCACAGGCTAACACTGGTCTGTGGCCCCTCATGACCAGGCTGCGCAAGTGAGCAAATCCCCATCTGCCCACATGAGGGATCCAGACAGTGTGCTAAACCATGTCCCCTGGTCAATGGAAAACACCCTCCACAGAACAGGTCCCTAGTGCCCAAAAGGTTGGGGGCAACTGATATGTTACACAGGACCATCTTCAATCCACCAGTCTTCCCCACCAGTGGGAAGAATCTGAGTGGAATTCAATTTAAATAAAATATAGCCATATGAATGCAAGAGGCTGGAGGAATTTATAAAATCTCATAAAATCTCAAGTGTATACTGCATGTGATGAAGTTGGTAAACAGAGGGGAATGGTGGAGATTATTTTATATGCAATAGAAAATGTTACAACATACATTTGTGCCAATTTAAATTAAAACACAAATGGATAAACACGTACTTCACAAAGTATATCAGAAGTTAAATGAGTAACTTTTCAGCTTGGATTCCAAACTGTTGCGATTGCCAGGTACGTCAGATTCATTTAAGAAGGACTTGCAAATTGAAAGCTAAAATTTCTTTGCTCTTTTTTGCCCTTTCAAAAGTTATATGTATTTTTTTCACTCCCACGCCACCCCATGTCCCAGCTTTCTTTCTGTTCCACAATTCTCCTTTGTTGCAGTTTTTATATATTTATAGAAAATTATGCATTTGAACATGACATATGCATCATCCCATCCCCTTATAATCACGGCCCATTAGCGCTCAAGCACACAGCAGCAGGTGAAAATGTTCTCAGGTCCATAAAGGTTAAAAAAGGCACTTAGGGTTTCATAACTTTGTCATGCAGCTGAAGGTCTGTTCTGTTTTCAACAAGACATAGACTTAAATTTTATTTGGGATACATTTGATAAATATCATAGAAGATTATTAGACCATTTCACCCCCATAAATATGTATAAATTACCTAAATACAGCTACTGTTATGAGAGGCCGTTGCTACAATTCTGCAGTGTATGTTTCAAACGGGGTGTGCAAAGTTTCAGTTTCCCAATTTTACAGATGGAAATAAATTTGATGGAGTAGTTTTGCCCAACAACTGCTTTGTTAACATCAGTGATGGCTGCTGCCGGTTCGGACCAGTTGTAGCAAACCAGTAGTTCTGACCATCAGCTGGCCCCGCCCACCCGTCCTATCCTGTCCTGTATTTCCTTCTTTCTGGCTCAGCTGATTTGCATGGGATAGCTGATTTCCGTGTCTCAGCTGTTCTACTTACTGGGGCTGGCCTAGAAGGTAAGCAGTTGAGCTTCACATTGCTGTTTTTTGAACATGAAGTGCACACTCACAGAACTGGTTGTTAAACCGGTTGCAGCCCACCACTGGAACATGTTTCCTTAAAACTCCTCCCGCATCTCAATTTCAGTTAGTGATACCTGCAAATATTTCACAGCAATCCAAAGAAGAAGACTACTATAGTAATCTTATTTGTTTGCAAATATGGCAAGTTTCAGATAACATTACTTGGTTAGTTTAACACCTGTGTTAACATCTTGAGGTATTGGTTTTCTAACTTAAGAGAATACATTTATAATTATCCATGTGGGCTGCTGCCTTATTGGCATTGGGACTACAAAAAACTCAGTTCTATAGCACAAAAATTACAATGTGATGGATGTAGTTAAGCAGTTTATCAGATCACTTTAAAATGTACTTCTCATAACAAGAGAGGCTATCCCTCAGAAAAATAATTTCTTTTCTAGCTTACCAACTTATTAACAGATTAACAGAGTTGGAAGGGACCTTGTAGGTCATCTAGTCCAACCCCCCACCCAAGCAGACCCTACATTATTTTTGACAGATGGCAGTCCAGTCTCCTCTTGAAAGCCTTCAGTGATGAAGTTCCCACAATTTCCGAAGGCAAGCTGTTCCATTGGTTGATTGTTCTCACCATCAGAAAATTTCTCCTCATTTCCAGGTTGAATCTCTCCTTGTTCAGTTTCCATCCATTATTCCTTGTCTGGCCTTCGGGTGCTTTGGAAAATATAGTAGCGTGACCCACTCCTTTCTCGATGAGTGCCTTGCTCTGTTGAATGATAGGTCCAACAAACTAGCCATGTTAGTTTGCAGTGTGTTTCTCAAGAAGATATTAATTTGCTGAAGCCATGCAAGTTACAAAGCCAGCTGCTTTTTCAATATGCTAATGTGTATTTATTAGGAAATGGTAGCTGCTGTTTGTAAAGGAACCCAACTATACAGTAAGTACACCATCCAACTTGTATAATATTGTGGAATAATAATGTGAAATGTAATAAAAATGTTTAGGACTGCAACAAATTTGTATTACAGTTGAAAAGTTAAACATAACAAAAGTTTGTTTTTAAATTTTTGTGGCCTCACTAAAATGCTAATCATATGAAACAACAATGTAAAATTGCATTACTTTTAACATGTATTTCAGTGCTTCATTGAAAAATGAAAAACTTGTTATACAGTGCTATAGAAAAGACTTGTATTTCATCAGAAATAAATAGAAAATTAGATGGATAGAGTTACTGTTTATTTTAAAAGCAAGTATAAACAACTGCTTTTGATTAGGGACTCTTTTCAAGGTCAACACATTCTTAATAATTTTAGAGATTTAAAAAAAGAATGTGAACACACCACAGTCTTTCCAAATCCAGCAATGAGACACAACAGGAGGTGTTTTACTAGATCATTAATATATGCCTCCAGTACACTGTTAAGTTCAGGACTCTAGTCCCAGAAAGTGCATTAATCGCTAAATAAATCAAGCCCTGAAGTCCAAAACATTACATTTTATTTAGACTTTCCTGCACTATTTCTTCCCTATTTCCCTACATTTGTATTTCTAATGCAAAACAATGTTTGCAGCAGAGGAGAAGGCAATGTTGTTTGCAGGTCTTCTGAAAACTTTAATGAAATAGTTTGCCCTACCTATCTTGTTGGATTATCTGCTCCCTTCAAGTGACAATTTACTTTCCAACACTATCCACCACATTGGACTTTCAACCTCAGGTATAAACAAGGCCTTTTCTCTTAGGTAAGCAAAATTTGCACATTAAATCAAACTGACATATTGACCTTGAGAGATTTTGCAGGGGTGTGAGAGTGACATTTTCAGGACAGAAGATTTGTTAATGGTAAAACTAATTAACCTGTGATTTATTTATTTTTTAAATCCAAAATCTTCATTAAGCCAAGCAAAGTTTCACAAAACAATTGTGACAGCTTTTTAATTTTCATGAACTTTTTATAAGATTTGACATCCTTCGAATAAAGTAGAATTATTATTTATGCTGATATGGAAATAATATTTCAGATGAAGCCATCTAAAGTTATATTAAGTTTTTTTGCAACCACATTAATTGCTGTTCCATATTTAGTAAAAGTATATATTAGGGATTATATCCTGGCAAGAAGAATAATAAAGCATGACTATTTTTTTTATTATATGTCCAGATAGCCAACCAATAACCCTTTATAAAGTGACCCATTCCCAGCTGGGAAGAGATGATCCAAGGAACATCTACAGGGTTGTTGTGAAGAATATTCTAGACATCTGATGGATAAAGTTGCTCAGATCTCTTTAGTGGTTGACCCTGTCTTGGAAAGTTTGGTCAAAGTGATTAAAACACAATCTTGCTTGACTATTGGGAAGAGATTGATTTTGTGACTTCTGAAGAAATGGAGAAGGTCCTTGGAACTATTAAGCCATCCATCTGTTTATTGGAATCAGGTCTTTCCTGGTTGGTAAAGGCCTTTGGGGAGTGTGATTGATGGTAGTGAATTCATCACTGAATGAGGGAATGATCTCACCAGCTTTGAAGAAGGTGGTAGTAGGTGTATTCAAAAAGCTGTGGTTGGACTCAAGTCTTGGATAACTTTCATCTAGTCTCCAACCTCTCCTTTTAGGGAATGTCGTTGAGAAGATGGGTAGGCTAAAAAATAATGGTCCAATCTTATTTTTCAAAAGAACCATGAAGTTCCAGCAGTTTTCCTGCACTTTAGGCTAGGATGGGATATAGAATCCCTCTGTGAGTGACTTTACAGACTTTTAATGAATGCTTGTGCCATCAGGAGACCCACCTTCCTTTTCTGTTTTGTTCGATGTTTATATTTTGGTTTTTATTCTGCATACTACTCCAAGTCATAAAAGACTTGGGCAGCTTTTAGAATTCTAAATTAACAAACAAATAACCCCTAGGGTATTTTTCACAATGTACAATTGCAAAGCCATGGACTTCTGGTAATACTGAATATTTGATCCATTTTTAAATGCTTAAATTTAAATTTGAGATCTTAGGGCACTTAAACAGAATCAAATGTTATGATAAATATTCAGTTCCCTTGTGTATTAGGAAATATCTAACTTTAAGCTATCAAAAGTTTCATCTGTGAAATCTAAAACCTTAAATGTCCGCACAATTTAGAATTACAATTATGAATACACTGAAGACCATGATTACATTTATCCTTGAACTGCTACAAGAAGCAGGGTTTCCAGGGCAAGGATAATGTACTACATTGTATGGAAAGAGCTAGATTGGCATCTACCATTGCACTTGAGGAAGCAAGCTACATTAGTTGGTTTAGGACATTGCTTATTTTAAACATGGAAAAATAAAGTATCAATGTATCATTGAAATATAAATGTAAATACCCAATGCATAATGTTTTGGAATATGCTATTACTTTCAAAAATTCCCTTTAAAAAGCTAATGCTGCTGTATTTCTTGTTTTATTAGGTACCTGCTGTTTATTAAAAAAATACAATCTCTTTTTATGTGTAACTTGGATAAAGCTAGATTTGTTCAAATAGATTTTCCTGATATCACAGAGTAACTTATATTTTAGAATATGTTGTCTCTCCCATCCATGAAATTAAAGTATGATTCAGCTGTTTGAGGTAGATATGAACAAAAATGAAAATTCCTATGTAATCTTTTTGATTTTTATTATGCTTAAACATGCATTTTCTATCACTCTAATTGTATAGTATGTCCAGTATTGTCTTGGAAAGTGCACAGATTACACGTATATTTGTATTTCTCATTACATAAAAAGTTAAATTCTTAAACCAGACATGTTAAACGATAAGAAAAGAGAGATGAAGGAATCTTTTCTCCACAGAACCTCACCAACTGTGAGAGGCTATTGAACAAGATTAGAAATAACAGCCTGAAATGAGGCTAGTTTATTACCAACATCACACTCTGTGAATGGCAGAAAAGCACTCAATATTTTCCATCTTTATTTCAGTATAAATGTGGTTTGCATTTGATACATAGCAGTCACATGAGTTCTTTTGCAAAAACTACCTTAGGGTTTTTTATTTATAATAAACCTATTTATCAGGACTCAGATTGTTGCGGGAAATATGCTGACTCTGTAAACCACTTAGAGAGGGCTGTAAAGCACTGTGAAGCTGTATATAAGCCTAAATGCTATTGCTATTGCTATCAGACATCTGGGTCCTTGGATGCCTGAATATTTCGAAGATGCTGATTTCTTAAAAACATTACAAATTCCGTGTCCATGTCACATTGTGAGTCATTAAATATTATTTATTTAGTTAATGCTTTATTCTCTACATATTCTCTTGATTCTATATAAGAAACAGTGACATTCAATGTATATCATCCTGGCCATACTTCCCAGTTCCTTCGGCCTCCCCAACATCCATGCACCATACCTGATGCTTCTGGATATATCTGGTCCCCAGATTCAATACTGCTGGAAGATACTATATAATGGAAAGTGGCTTATATATTACACATGACATATTACAATACCATGGGGTTTGAAGATCTAATTTACATATTTTTCTAGAAATGGCTAATTCACTTTTTAATTGACTAGAAAAAATGTTTTTCAAAGTCCACCAAAATAAAAATCACTACCTTATAAAATGCGGTTGGATTTCTAAATGCGGTTGGATTTCTAAATTCTAAATGCAAATGTATATGCTCTCAATCCAACTTCCCAGAGACTAAAGTCAACAAATCTGAGAAGAGCTGGTTAAATTAAATTACTTGAATTAATGGAGCATAGACAACTACATGAGGTATATACTTTGGTAGGACTATACCAGAACAAATGGTCAATAAATGCACACTTACACTGATAACAATTTGATCTCCATAAATCAACTTTGGAAGAAGTTACAAATCTACTTTGCCCACAAAATCACAGTGCTTTTAAAAGTGTTTTGCTAACATAAACATTTCTTTGCAATCTATCATTTTCAGACATTGCTTGAAAAAGGCATCATGTAATTGCTGGAAAACCTTTTTAATCTTAATATACACATTTATTATTTACTTAACCTCAAATGTAATATAATTTTCCAAAAAAGATAAAAAACAAGGGTAGATCAGGACAAGTGGGGGTGGGAGAGGGGAAATCCTGCATAACATCTGCATAATAGAAGTTTGCCAACTCCAGCTAAAACCAATTTCTTTTGTAAAATGCATCCATTTTTTGTGTGTTTATTCATACCTCCCTGAAGGCATACCCACATAAAAGGAATTAACACATATTACTTAAAATGTATTGCCTGTAGAATAAGGTACTCCTTTTATAAAATCTATTGAGCTCTATCTACATGTACATTCTATTCTCACATGGACCAAACTGGATGGAAATGAGTTTTGGAGGGAGAAAGTGCTATTTAAACCAATTTGAGGTCCTGGAAGAAACAATGGGTATGATCCAAGAATTGAATGAGGTGAGGAAAGATTTTACAGGACAGGATTCTAAACAAGAAACAATGCTTGATTAGATGTTACAAAAAAGTTAAAACACATCAGCCATCAGCTCCTTCCCAACAACTGCTTACCTGTAAGGCATGCAGCTTTTTCAGCAGTAATGTCTGCAGTCTTTAGCATTTCCTGATATTACTTTATTCAACAGCTCTTTTTGTTCTTAACCAGGGAATGTAAGATGGGCCTTCAAGTCACATGTGATAAAATACTGTATAGCATCTTGTGAAGAGATATGTTACAGTGAAATAAATAGCTTGCATTGTTTTGTTGCCATCCGAAAACTTGTTAATTATGTCAAAATAGGACCAACATGAGGCAAATTCTTTTTTAGTGATTCAAATGATCCATAGGTAACCAACAGACACCTGGGGCCATTTTCAACAGTGCCTTCAAGAAAAACTACACATGCATATTATTAATAAGCATTCACTGTCTTCTTCCACCTGTCCATATTCCTATTCTTGCTTCAATGAAGTGGATAATTTAGGTCAGCAAAATTCTTGGTTTTTTTCCTCAGATTATATCCTACAGACATATAACAAACTCTATTCTACCAGAGTTCATTGAATAAATGTTGAATGTGGCTTATTGGCCATACCTTACATATGCCTAAAGACCAGCATCCAAAAATTGCCCTACGTTGGATACCTTCTGAAGGAAAGAGAAAATGAGGTTGACCTCAAAAAACCTGGCACCGAACACTTAAGAAAGATTTTAAGATTATTAATGTCCCTTGGGACAATGCCGAAGATGCTGCGAATGACTGAAACTGCTGGAAAACATTTGGTGCCCAGTGTGCTCTGCACAGGACCTAATGATGATTAGATGATGATGATGACTCTAGCAGAATGGAAATGCAATGTCAGAAAGTTTGCACCAGATGTTTCTTTGATCCAAAGTTGATCAATAGTACATAACCTTTAAATTATACAAAAATAACCAGTCTCTTTCTTTTGGCTCCTATTTAAAGACTGTTTAAAGATATTTGCTGCTTAAATACTGCACTGTGTCAATTTACCTCTCCTTTCATTCTGTCCATAGCCAGGCAAGTTATATTGTCATGTGAGATGGGACATCCCTTAAGTATATTTTCTTATCCTGGGCAATAAAAACTCCATAACCAACTAATTATCTAACTGTCAATCTGCTTCCTTCCATATCACCCGGAATCAGCAGCCAGGAGTGCTAATTTCATTTTTGCTTAGTGATAGAGCTGTCCTGCACAATTGAATCTTTAAACTGCAAATGGGGGTAACCTGCAAGGTTCAGATTCATTTGTCCAAGAAAGGATTTCTATTGCCAGTGCAAATGACCCCATGAGCTGCAGCTAAAAGGGCTTCTAGATGTTTACCCCATTGATTTAAACCAGAAGGTTAACTCTGCTTGAGGTTTACCATTTTGATATTTGCTTGAGTCATGGAAATCACTGTTTAAATATGACAAATGCACATACCGGTACATCTTTTTAAAGCTGATATAATTCCATATAAATGTTGCTTTAACCTGATGGCTTCCAATTTCTTATTTCTTTAGGGGGAATATTTATTATACAGATCCATTATAAATGTGCAGTGGAAACCCCATTTAAAATATTCTGGGAATATAATGGCCACTGCTGTAAAATATTTATTCATTTACAGCTTTAATTTAAGTACAGTGCATTAAGAAACAATGCATATGAGTCAAACTACAAAGGCTAGGTTGCTAACGCATTTCATCCTCAGTGGCAACCTTCACTGAACTTTTAAATCATACTTGTAATATAGAACTCAGTACAAAATTTATTATGGTACATAAAGGTCTTTGCATACATGATAAGCTGCTTTCTGGAGATGGGATGTGATCTTGTTACATTAATGCAAAAAGTAAGCTACTTTTCCATTAAAAGAATAACACAAACATTATAGCTGAAGACATTAAAATGGACTCCGCACATATGCATTTATATAAAATAGCATACCCTTTTGAAACTATTTGATTGGTTGCAATTCCTTTAAATTGTCTTTTTCAATGTACTGTTTTCCATTAGGTTTAGCTTGAAAATTATGTGTTTGAAAATTATGCCAGCGATATTTTCTTGATACAATGAACATTACATTTTTCCCCATTTAGGTAGTATCATAGAATTAAGTTAAACTAGACATAAACCACTGTATGGTCAGTCTCGCGCAACCTTTGTATGGCATTTAACAGCACATTCTTTAACTGTATTCCACTGAACCAGTGAATAGTCAATAATCAAAACACAACTGGCTGAGTTCACACACCAAGCTGAAACATAACTTCTGATTTACAAAGTATATCTAAAGAAACCTCAGCTGTGATCTATGAATTCAGCTCTTATAATTTGCACTTTCCTATTTTTCCTATGTCATTGTGGAACCAAACGCCTCAGATTTGCTTGTGATATCAAAACAGCAGTAAAAGTGTAGAAACGTTCATCTATTTGTCTCATTCTCCCTAAATTTAGAGGGATATAGCTAAATTATTATTTCTTTTCTTTCTATTCTGAGCATAAGGATAGCTGTTCAAGCACTATAGCCATGAAATTTTCATTTTAAAAGTATTAAACATTAAACTTGTTTATGTGGCTGTTGTTAGTTAACATATAGTGTTCATGCAATAATCATGATAGATAAGATAACTATATTGTCATTTTCTTTTTAATGTGGGCACACTGGCCCACATTAAAAATGAAATCCTGTTGCCTGCTCTCAAGAAAAAGTATATATCTACTCAAACACCTACATAACACACATATACACATGCTATATACATACATAAATATATACCTACCTACACACACACACACACACACACACACACACACACACACAGTGACTCTCTCTCTATATATAGTGCTCTGACAGACTGACAGTGAGAGCAATCAACCAATGGAACAGCTTACCTTCAGAAGTTGTGGGAGCTTCATCACTGGAACCTTTCAAGAAGAGACTGGACAGCCTCTGTCAGAAACGGTGTAGGGTCTCCTGCTTGGGCAGGGGGTTGGACTAAATGATCTACAAGGTCCCTTCCAATTCTTTTAATCTGTTAAATCTGATACACACACATACATACACAGTATACACACACACACACTCTTTTCTGCCATCCTCACCACTCTACACTGCCTTCCTCTGAAGCAGTAATGTGGTGTCCTTCAGGTATTTCATTCAGAAAGCTCCATGCACTTCAGAGACACAAATCAGTCATTATTGCTGCTTATGTTATATCCAATTTATACAAATGTCACTCTAGAACTAACTTGGTAGTGTGAAACATGATACAGACATTGTGCCCCAAACTGAGTTTGTTAAAGCCCTGTACAGTAACCAAGCTGTGGCTTGCCTAGTTGTATTTCATATTTCCGTGTCCCATTTCATTAGTATTATTTCACCTGTAAGCGGGATGAATGGGATCATGCTCTGTGCTCCTCCAGTGAAAACATTGCTTTGTTAATGTTAATATTTTCAAATGCAGGTATTAAATCAGCAGCATTTTTAACCAAACAATTCAAATAAAGAAGAATCTACATCAAATGGAAGTTAATGTTGCACAGTCAGATCTCATTAATTAAATTTGTCTTGTAACAGCAACATGAATTATTCTTAGCACAGATGATCCACATAATATGGGGAGCAGTGGCAAAATATTTCAGAATATTGAATAAACAACATTCGCTTGCAAAATTACTGATTAATTACTACCACATAATACAGGGAGCAGCGGCAAAATATTTCAGAATATTGAATAAACAATATTCGCTTGCAAAATTATTGATTAATTACTACAGAGACACGCCCTCTGGTATTACCACATGAAGAAATGAAATAAAATTCTCTTTTACCCATTGCATTTATTGTTCTTTTTTTCATCTGGAAGGGTCTCTTTTTCAAGGAGACAAAAAAGGAAAGTGATAAAAGAATAACATAGCTTGCTTTCATAATTCCAATTTTCAGAGAGACATGCTGTATACTGTCAGGCTTCTCTGGGATTCATAAAGCTCTGGACACAGCCCATAAAATCACTTGTATCCAGAGAGAGAAAAAAAATCAAAATTATGAAAGAGCATCATGGTGTTGCAATGCAACCCCCCTTGCATGCATTATTACTTTTCATACAGGTATGGAATGGGAGCACAATGCTGCAGTCCTCCTTTTGACAAAAGCAGGGAGATCCTGCAAATTTCTCAATATGGAAACCCGCCAAAATATAATTTTTAATATAACTGCAGACAGACTTAAGCAACAGTCATATGAATTGCGATTAGATTAAATGTTAATTAAATTAGAAGACATTATACATTACATTTTTAACTTGGCCTCCCTTTGCTTTGTACAGCTCCCAATATATAAATCAAAGGCCAATTGCAGCTTTCAGTCTGATGGTTCTGCAACTGTAAATACCGGAATTTTCAGAATATTTTGGAATGATTTTTAAAGATTGTTTTCCATGCCAGATAATTGGAAAGATGCCTTCTTCAAGGTTAAAAAAGAAGTATTTTTCAAGCTTAAAAACACAGTTCACATACTATGGTAAGGGACTCCCTCCAGCTTCACCAACCTATGTTGAAAGGTAGACTTCATTTTGGAAGTCTCAGTTCCTGTGGAGACTGTGGCAGGTTGCTTCACAATCATCCATCATGGGAGCTTGTCCCTGTCATGTAGGTTCAAAATATATGAATTTCATATAGACACCTTCCCTTCTCTATAAGATGAACAGTTGAGTCAAAGAGCTGAGGCAGAGACAATGTTTTGCTGGGTATTTTTGAGCTGCTGCTTGGAGGAAGTGTAGTAGAGTATAACGGAGCGTTTGCAGTTTTGATAATGAAGTCACCGTACATTTGTGGGATAAGGAAAAATGCAGAGCTTGAAAGGAAATTCTAAAACTTCTAAAGACATGGCTATTCAATAAATTAGTGACTGTGATCAGAAAAAGAAGAGAAAGAAAGAAAGAGGAGGGAAGGAAGGAAGGAAGGAAGGAAGGAAGGAAGGAAGGAAGGAAGGAAGGAAGGAAGGAAGGAAGTGGGGTCATGGATAACAGAAGAAAGATTTCATCATAGTGCAAATATCTGAATACTAAGCCAATTTACCATTTACACTGGTAGCAATACATGTGTTCCATTGACAAGGACCCCACACTATCTTCTCACACACCCTACAAATATATTTACATAATTCAAAGTCTTGCATACATCCAATACTAAAACTTTTTTTTTTGAAAAGGTGGTTCTCTCATTCAGTTTCCCTTTCTTACAGAATCATAAATAATCTCTAACTTCTCTTTGAATAATAAAATCTTCCCCTGGCTGTTCATTAAAAGTTTATACTTTAAATTATTGTTACAGCTTAAAACTGAAACTCAGTTTATGAGGCATGATAAACTGGTTTTATTCTTTTTCCTCAGTTTTTAAAAGTGTCCTTACATTCATTACCCCCTTGTACTACTGTCGGGCTGAACAATGTAATGTGTATTTAATTGTTCTCAATTTATGTTCGTTTTAATGTAACTTCATTATTTACTTCATTACAGAAGACTAAGAATGACATTTGGTACAAATCTTCTCGCTTGTACATACTGTAAAAAGAAATGTGTTCTTTGGAGATGAAAATGGAAATCCTTTAAGCTTTCTATAAGGTAACTTTATAATGGTTGAAATTAAACTCTAACTCTTTCATAAGAGAGAGAGTCAAATTCAGTGTTTATTTTATTTACGTCTGATAAAGAATTTGCATACATTAAGTAGAAGGCTTCCTTGGTAAGGACTGGTTGGGATCCAGAGAGGCTGCCACTTGAAGAAGGAAGAAAGAGGAATTTTCATCAATTTCCTTTGTCCATGGGATATAATAAAGCCATCTTCCATATTGTATGAAGTGTTCCCCCCTTCCAAATAAGATATTTTCAGGAACTTTACAGGAAAAGAGAATAATTAAAAATGATTTTATATTTCCTTCAGTAATCAACAGTATCAACAGAGGGCAGAAAAAGGATGAGGGAAAAAAAAAACACCAAGATAGTGGCTGTGAACTTATATCAATATTGCATGCATGTACAAAAGAATGGTGCTTTGGTCATGCTGCCTCTTCAACTTGCCCTATCTGGCCTGGTCTATCCTATATAAATCCAGAAAGAGCTAGACTTGAAAACAAAACTCTCCTGATCAAGAACATGAGACTAATTCATAGGAATATTTCTATGGGAAAGGCCTTTCCTGAAATATCCTGGCTCTACTCTGAATGTCATAACCAACAATTTAAAGGTTGAGCTTACACTATAAAGAACTTGTTTTTTTTTCAAAAAAATAAATTAAGATCTGTATGCTATCAATACATATTCTGAAAAGTAACATTCAACTCAGAATCCAGCATGTTGTCATGTTTATTGTGCTGCTGTTATTATTGTTATTCTAAACTGGTGTTTCCATTCCTTTAATGGGCCTTTGAGTCATTTTTTGACTCCTGACGACAGTATGGATAAAACCTTGCATTTTTCTTGGCAAAATTTCAGAATCTTGCTTCCTAGGACTGAGAGAAGTGACTGGGCCAAAATTACTCAGTTGACTAAGGCAGAACTAGAATTCATATTCCCCGGTTTCTAGCCTGGTACCACTATACGAAATTGGGTCTATTGCTATTTATTTCCAATAAAATAGCCTAAAAAATGGCTAGCTTTCATCTCTTCTTTCATGTCCTAGCATGATTTCATCTAGAAAATTAAGACTTCTTCTTAGCCTCAATTTCTGTTTTGAAAAAAGAAAACAATTTTCAGAATGTTTTTTAAGAACAAGTATATGTATGTATGATCAAACTTGTGCCTGTTCCTGTATTATAGGTAAGTAGTTATTGCAGCTAGGCAGAGTTAATAGCAATAGCACTGTATTTATATACCACCTATCAGGGCTCTCTAAGAAGTTTACAATGTCAGCATATTTCCCCCAACAATCTGGGTTCTCATTTTACCTACCTCGGAAGGATGGAAGGCTGAGTCAACCTTGGAGCTGGTGGGATTCGATCAGCCAAACTGCTGATCTGCAAGTCTGCAGAGTAGTCTGCAGTACTGCGTTCTAACCACTGTGCCACCGCAGCTCCTAATGCAAGCCTCTAGCTTCTTGCTACCCGGGCTAGCAACATGCAAGCAGCAGTACTAGTTCTGACAGATGGGAATGCTCATAGAACAGAGAAGCTAGGGTTAGAAGTATCAAGTGGAGTTGGAGATACTGCTGTAATGCCTCCCTGCATCTTTTATCTGAGGTAGGTACCTCACTGCGTAATGCAGGGGTGTCAAACTTGCGTCGTCATGGCATCACATAACATATCACAACTTTTTTCCCCTTTGCTAACCGGGTGTGGGCATGGCCAGCACGTGACGAGTTTGACACCCTTGGCCTAATGGCTGTGCTTGCCTTTCTTTACATGAGGGTTGGAAAGTTATGTTCCAAGATCTATGTATGATTGATGATCCTTGTTTAGAATTTTGGAGCACTCTCATGCAACTGCTATCCTGGAGTACACTCCAATATAATGGGATCATCCCTCTCAGACCAAGAATCTACAGGATCAGAGAGATCAGTGATGTAATCCTCTTCCTGGCAGAACAGATTAGCAGTTTTCTGAAAACGAGGTAAACTGGCAAACGCAAGCCCCAGTGGAACTAATGGAAATGGAGGGATCTAGAATCTGTGGTCCTTTGTATACCAGATACGGACAGAAGCATAATCAGAACATTTCATATTTAAGAAGAAACAATTACAGAAAACAGCTCCTGGAACTACGTATTCTTTAACTTTAAAATGAAATCATTTTCCTCTTCTCTTCATGCCATGCAAACCTATGAGCAGTTTTTAAATTGATTATACTTACATTCTGAGAATATGTTTGGCTGAAGAGCAGGATAAATACTTACCAACTAACTAAAATAAGTGAATAAAGCAAACCAGTAGAGGACGTTTTTGTGAAAAAGAGCACTATTATATCATTTTAGAAGATAGGAATATGTAGAATGGTAAATCCACAAAATTATAAACAATATTGATTAAAACTGGAGACCTCTAACATACAGATTTATATGCTACATATAAATCTGTGGGATTTATAGCCACTGTATAGCCCAATGACTAGTTACATAAAATACATATACATAAAATGCATACATAATACATATTTGAAGCAGTAAACAGCCCATCATTATTAAAATGATGGAAAAATAGTTTTATTTTTAAATTGGATAAAATAGCAAATTGCTGTAACTTATTACCTTAGTCGTGCCCATCTGACAAACTTTCTTAAAAGTACCTGGTTGACTACTGCCCAGCTAACCTCACATATGACAAATCCAATAGATTTTATGGCTGCAATGATTATTTTACATAACTCTGTAACAATTTCACAAGCAGGCTATCAAAACGTGTACAGCTGTCTTCACAGATGGAATCCTAAAATGTGTAAAATCTTTGACCTAACCTGACAGGAGAAGCGAGTTAACTGTATGATCCAAATTTCACCATGAGTTGCATTCGAAAAGCCAAAAGGCTGCAGATGGTTGTGCAGTTGACTAAAACAACCAAGACTAGATGGAAAAGATGTCAAGTACCTAGTAAAAGATGGTTGATTTTGCTATAAACATTAATTTATTGCAATCTTTAATTACAAACTTCTGCCTTAAGCATATAGGACATTAATAGTTAACGTGAAATCTCACTCCTTGTATTGAACAGTCCCTTACATATTCAATAATTTTTTTTAAAAAAGGATCCTAAATATTGTCATGCATGTTGCAAACAAATCCGAGAGGAATCTTTACCCTTATAAATATATTTATCAACCACTATGCGCCGCACATGTATTGCTTTATTCCACACCCATAACCTCTTGCTCCAAAAAAACCCGAACCTTCGCTGCAGTCTTGTCATTTATTCAGCACTGAACACGGGTTGGAGATCACGTGCACTTCCTTGCGAAACTTAAACTACAATTCCCACGATCCCACACGTCAAAGGAAGTTGCCCCGTCCCTGGTCTTCCGGGAAGAAAGAACGAAGAGAAACATCGTGACGTAGTATTATTGCGCCCGACAGGTGAAGGTGACGGGGTTAGGAGCTGCAGCAGGGGAGACCCCCACCCCCTTCGCTCTCCGCTATGTTGGGGGCTCAGTCCTTGCGCCTCCGTCCGATTTGCACCCAGGCTCGCTTTTTTTCCGCCGCTGCTGCTCCGGAATCGGTGATTTCTTCTTGCCCTTCTTTCTTTTTCAACAAGGGAAAGGGGAGAAGGATGGAGATCTATACAACTGCAGCAGTGGTTCTCAGCTAGTTTGCTGCGGCGCATAGACGTGCCATGGGCTTGTTTCTAGCGTGCCACGAGATTTTTGTCTTATATTTTTTTTTTCTTTTTGTATTGTGCATATTCTATGCAATCCGTATGTGCAGTACGGTGCAGATATTATTAAAATAGTTTTAACTTCTTAAAACATGTCTTACACGTTTAAAAATATTATATGCATTTCATAATTTTCCGGTGTGCCAACAGAACTACAGTTATGTTCAATATTGTGCTGCAGATTCAAAAAAGGATTGAACTAGAGGACTAAGGGAAGGGAGTATGGATGATGGAGATCTCCAAAGTCCTCCTTTTTGGACCTCCTCAGTTCCTCTAACGTGCTTTTTAGTTATTTCTATTTTTAGCATAAACGTATGTTTTATTAGAATATATATTCTTGGGGGAAGAGTCCTTTTTTCTTGCCTATTATGAGGATGTCTCAAGTTTCTGTGCATAGCTTTTGGAAAGAGATTTATTTGCCCCTTTTGTTTTTTTGCTTTTGTCCTATTTTTACAGTATGGTTTTCTTCACAGTTAAAGCTATTTCTTTTTGTTTGACAGGCACCCCCAAAGAAAACTCAGTTTGGTCCCCTCAAAGATGACGATCGTATTTTTACTAATCTTTATGGACGTCATGATTGGAGGTGAGCAACAAAAATGTAGAATATATTTTGCTTGCTGACAGGAAAATATACAGTTTTCAAATCTTTTTTAGGTAGTGGAGAAAAAAGGTTATGAAGAGAATGGAGGATTAAACATTTAACTAGTGGATGAATTGTAGGCTGCCAAAAATATTTTTCTACTTATCTAACTCTTGTGGTTTACTTAAATACAATTGTAATTGTTTTAAATTTCTCTAGTTATGTGTAGTCATTGGTTATTTGCAAAATTGCTTTTTGGCAATTAAATTTCTCTGATATTTTGGCACTACACAATTTTGTGATCGTGCATTTATTTGTGCAGCTACTACTTTTGAGGTTTTCTGTTTATTATAAAGGAAAAGAATGCCAGGATACTGTCATGTCCTGGCTTCTACCGGTACTACTTTGCATATAATAGAAAATAGTGAAGAAAAATCCGCAGTGATCTGCTTGGTGTCAGCATGACCATGGATAGAGTTGGAAGCTTTACTCAACCCCACATCTTTCTGCTTCTTTTTAGTCTCTCTTCTGACTATGGGGAGGGAATTAAGAAAAAGAAAGAGATGGAGAGCCAAAGGAAAACTTATTTTTGTTGCATTTCTCTTAGATTTTACCATTGTTTTAGAATAGCAAAGTGAAGGCTAATGCTTGTTAATTCTGTAACTATCGGTTTTCATACAGGGGTAAGAGAATAAGCAATGAAACATGCAGTGTGATGTAAATTCTGCCCTTTACTTACTTGTGCTACAATTACCAGAGGACAAAGCTCGTGGCATGACATCACGATACATGTTTTATCATTTTGTCATTATTGTGGTTAGAAATGAGGACTCTCAACTCCATCTACAAGAGGAAGATATATTTCCTAATTCCAAACATTTCCAAATCTCCATGTATTGGCCTGCCGTTCCATTGGATTATTTTCAGCAGCGTGGAGAGGGGGGATTTTCCCAGTGAGATTGCACAGGGTCGGCCTCCTACGAGTCCCGTCAGCTAAAAAATGTCAGCTGGCGGGTCCGCGCGTGAGGGCCTTCTCTGTGATGACTCCTACTCTCTGGAACCAACTTCCCCCAGAGATTAG
>JANHJO010005727.1:224578-235005 GCA_032468235.1 Pseudoxyrhopus heterurus | reverse complement strand
GGTAACTCACATGAGCGAGTTCTGTTCTATTAGCTTCGCATGGGCTCACGTTCTCTAAAATATATATGGCTGAACACTGTCTTAGAAAGGCAAAAATATCTCTTCGCTCTATAGCAAAGCCTTCTTTTAAATGTTTTGAAGACAACTCTTCAAATATCTACTTGCAACATTCTGATGCTGGGCTCCCTTCATATTACTTCAAAGCATAGTTTTTTTGTTACCCCAGCCATCAGACCTAGTTCTCGGTTTTGTCATGGCACCATTCTAATAGAATGGAAAGTTAGTTACTTCCTTAGGTCAAAGCTCTATTTCCATCACTTTACTTTTTCTGAATTGTTAACATTCTAGTTACTTACACAGGATGATGAAGATGATAATGGTGATGGTGATGGTGATGATGACAGAGGAGGAGGAGGAAGAAGAGGAAGAGGAAAAAGATGGTGATTATGCTGAAGATTGGTCAAACAGTCAGCCAGATATTTAGAATGGATTTTGCATTTTTATCCACCACTTGGGATATGGAGATGTTGTTTGATAGTGTTAAAGGTACTGTCACACAATATAACATAAAGTTGCCTTGTACTCAAGTTGTCCTTTAGATGTTTTGGGATTGCACCCATGATGACTATTACTATTGGTAATAGTCTACTGGTAATGGTACTATCTACTTCTATTTGAAGATCTTAGTATTTTTCAGATTTCCTCCAATTCTTTCTCTTCTCTTCTACTATCTCCAAGCACTGCAATGTCCATTATCAACATTTTTTTGTCTTTCTTATTGAAAACAAAAATGGTTAAGTCTGGGATGTTATGTGGCAGATGGTTGTCTGTTTATATTCTAAAGTCCAAGAGCATTTTACCTTCTTCATTATCTATTACTTGTCTATTTTATGGTCCCAACAGAAAGCCAGTCCATGATTTTCAAATATTCTCTTTTTGTTGTAATTGATATGTAATAACAGATCATTATTTATTTATTGTTTTCAAAAATATTTGTGATGGGTAAGAACTTTTCTTCCAATGATCTTGTAGCTGCTGGGTCTGGTTGCTCATGTAGTCTATGCATCACCAAACTCCAGGAACAGTGCTTTATAGCCCTCTCTAAGTGGTTTACAGAGTCAGCATATTGCCCCCAATAATCTCTGTCCTCAGTTTACCCACCTTGGAAGGATGGAAGGCTGAGTCAACCTTGAGCCTTGAATGAGATTTGAACTGCCAAATTACAGGCAGCTGGCAGTCAGCAGAAGTAGTCTGCAGTACTGCACTCTTAACCACTGCACCACCATGGCCCAGTAATATTCAAGAAATAATCAAGAAATACATTACAGACTAGACTAGCACTTCATAGCAGCCATGAAGACCTTGTAAAAGATATTCAAAGTCCATGATGTGTTTATACAAAAGTTCAGGAAGTTATAAGCCATGATATTTGCTGTGACAAAGGACAAAGAAAGTTGACCTTTCAAGATGCAAGATAGAAAGAGTAGTGATGCATTTGAACTCTGCTGTTAGAGAAGTCTCCTGTGAATAGTGTGGACAGCCAAGAAAACAAACCAACAAATAATTGAACAAATTAACACAGAGTTCTCACTCAAGGCACAAATGACCAAAATAAAATTATCTTATTTGGGACACTTTATGCAAAAACATAGCTCTCCGGAAAAGGCTCTAATGCTGGGAAATGTAGAAGGAAAGAGAAGAAGAGTACAATTAGCAGCAAGATATATGGACTCAGTTACATTGATGATGGGTGCACCACTAGAAAACTGAAAGATCAAGTTTGGGATAGAGTACATTGTCATGGAGATCTATTATGTGGTTGCTAGGAATAAAAAATGACTTGATGACACATAATCAATCAACAATCAATCAAAACATTATGTGAAAGCGTGATAATAATGGTGGATGTCAATGTCAGTGTTTATGCACCCATATGATGACCACAATGTCATATAAAAGATTTCATATTAGAATTTAAGAGTTGTAAATGGTAAGCAGCAGGATTAATAAATGGAATGAAAAGTAAATAGTCCAAGTTGTGTTTTTGAAACTATGTACAAAAATAAAGGATGTAATAGGTCTAAATGAAGGTCCTCTAATCTTCTACAACAGAAGATGAATTCACACAGGGAAGCAAAGGTGTCTTTTTAACTATAAATAAATAAAAATGTTAAATGTTTAATCCAGACTGTTGTGGGTCCATAAGAAAATAGGAATTAATATGTTGGTGATAATTACATGTTATGTTGAAGTGAATAGTGATAATCAGTATAGAAACAGATACTGCACTATTTGGAGGCACAAGAGAGAAAAAATTTACTGTGTGTTTGTTCATTTAGAGAAATCTTTTGGTAGAGTGATTAGGCTTCAATTATGGATCATTTTGTGTGTATAAACAGCTGAAAGAATGTTACTGAAAACAGTAGGAACAGTATATGATGGACATAAAGCATACATGAGAATAAATTGACTGTTTAGTGAATGAGGCAGAGTATAAGCAGAGCATGTATTAATTCCTTAGTTGTTTAATATGTTTGTGGATAAATATATAAGAAATGCTGTGATGATGTTAGAGGTGTGTTGGTTGGGTATGTGAATATGTGTATACATGTTTATGCAGATGATGCCAGGCAGTTGGCTGAGTACCCAAATATCTTGCAGCAATGTTAGAGTGTAGAAAATGTGATCTCAAAATTAATATATTAAAGACCAAGACAGTTCTTTGACTGGGAAACAGAGAGAATCTGCAAGTTAAACATATATAATGAAGCACTAGAGAAAGCAGAAGAATTTGTATTGTCTAAGATTTACCAAAGGTGGGAAAAAGTGGAAATTCTAAGATATGCAAATGCTAGTGGAAATGTGTGGTTTCTGATGATATACGGATGCTTTATTAAAGAAGCTAAAAAGGTAAAGATAAAGGTTTCTCCTCTCCAGTTATATCCAATTTTATGGGGTGGTGCTCATCTGTTACTTAGCTGAGGGAGTCAGTGTTGTCCAAAGGGTCTTCCGTGGTCATGTGGCCAGCATGACTATACACCAAGGCACATGGAACATTGTTACCTTCCCACCAAAGTGGTACCTATTTATCTACTGGCATTTGCATGCTTTCAAACTGCTAGGTTGGCAGAGCTGGGGCAAGGATGAGACCTCACCTCGAGTCTCAAACCCAGGCTGTCAGCTTTCCAGCTGACAAGCTCAACATCTTTAACCACTGAGCGATCACTTTCCCCAAAGAAATGAAAATGTCTGTATATTAGTGCATGTTTCCGGCTGGTGTATTATATGGATGTAAGAATTAGTTATGTTGAGACAAATATAAAAGACAAATGCAGTGGAAATGAGTGTGGGGTAAAAGAAGAGACAGAGTAGATGTAAAGTAATGATTTGCTGAAAGTGTCCTTGAAGAAAACATTCAGAGCAAACTGACTTGATCCTGAGTGAAACAGGGAGAAGGCTGAGTCAGGACCTGTGGCCTGGTATACCAAAGGTTACATACCATTTTATTCACTAACCATATCTGAAAAGATAGTATGCGAATATACTGACCTCGTACGAAGGGGTAAATAATAAAATCACACCATGGGTTTATCTAAAATACTCCAATGTCATGCTGTAATTTCCAACGTGTTTGCTTTTTTCTTCTTCTTTGTTTTGCCTTTATCTTTCTTCTCTTGCAATGTACTGGATGAAAGATATTTAAGGTTCTGCTTTTGCTCATGGTCACTTAGCAAACTGTCAGTTTACTGGACTTCCAGTATATACTGTATTATTGCTTGTATGCATGCAAATTGTGTTGTATCTTCAAAGTCATTTGGTTGCTGGCCGCAGCAAGAGTCAAGAATGAATGGCTGTTGAATGTATATGAACTGAATAAAACAGAGTGATTTCTATGAAAAGCAACACTGAGACCAATCCTATACAGAGAATACATGACGGGGCTGAATGTTAGAACAATTATATGAAGAAAGAATTAATGGATTTGGGCAAAGGAGAAGATCAAGAAAATGGTTAGATGGACTTGATGAAATTTTTGAGAAAACTGAGATATTAATGTGAAGAACAAAAGGCAATGTATGAGGAGTAGATGGACATGGTGAAAGAAAGATATTGAGAATTATAGTGAACGTTGCTGGTTTAAAATAATTTTAGTTATAGGTTTTTAAATTTTTCACAACTTTATTTTACTTAGTAAGAAATGAAAACATTTCTTAGCTGAGAATGGGAGTGATCTGGTTTTATTATTGTCTATAGGAAAACTTGCTGAGGTCACCACTGCACCCATTATTGACTCAGACATAGAGGGATCATAGTTTGAACATTCATGTATATTTTATTTTATTGATTTATTGATTTATTCAAACTATTATCTATGTGTCTAGGGATACAGTGTACTGAAATCATTTTTCAGCAATGAAATTTATATATTCAGAGGTATGGTTTAAAGATATGCAGAGTGTAAATATTCTGACTGCACCCACTGGTTAATTTACAACAAAATTTGTTTTATTGAAGTCTCTCCTGGGAAAATGGTTGTGTGAGGTGATAATGAAAGTGAATTATAGCTGCTTAATCATTAGCATAAATTTCAAATGAACACATTTGCCGGTAACAAGATATAATGTGGAATTAATGTGGATGTCACTTAATTGCAAATATAGTTCAATTGCATGTTGTTGCTCATTGGAAAGATGGACATGTTGATAGGGCATAGGTTCTACCTCTAGTTTTCTAAAATGTTTAAATGGAATGTAATATAAGCTTTTTAAAATATGACTACAGCAAAGAACATGTTTTTCCAGATTAAATAAATTTCAAACACAAAATGATCATGGTTGCCCTCATTGATTTTAATTCAAAATTTAGTGCTGGTCTTGAAGAACATTTAAGTTTTCCATGCCTTAAAATTTTCTTCACTTGGCTATGTTTTATCCTTTCCACTGTCCAGAAGATAGATTAAGTACTCATCCATACCTGCTTCATACTTTGTATTGTACAGTAGGTGTACATAGTTTGTATTGTATATTCATTTAGGATTACAACATATTTAAAAGAAATTTAAACAAGAAATACAGTATGTTGTGCAGATAGATATCCACAGATTTTCTTGCTTTGATGAAAAATATTTGAAGAAGCAAGTTACATTCCACAGTTACAGACTTACTTCCTACTTTCTTTTAATATCTGATCATCAAAATCTTGAATCATATTTTTATTGTACCATTACTCCATTAAAATATGTTTAAACAAAAACTTTGGCTCTCTTTATATTACTACTGTTGAATTCCAAAAACTATTTATAAATTTGAGAACAAAGCATGGAAATAAAGAAATGGATGATGGCTACATGAGTTCCTTCAAAAATCTTTTGGCAAAATGGAATGTTTTCATTTTTAGGGGCACTAAAAGATTTTTAACAGGAAAAAGGACACATTAATTCATTTTGAATTCAAAATATGGAGAGAAGGGAAATACCAAGATTTTAACAAGAAAAACACTGTCACAGATGTAATATATATTGTTAACTATAAAAGCACATTAACAGGCATAACCTCCCTAGAATTTTACTTTAGTTTAATGAATGTATTTTTCCTGTCTTTAAAAATCACACCATGCTCAGTGAAGATTAGGTTTTTTGCAATTTAGATAAAAAGACTAAACGAGATTCCATTAGACATTTTAAATTCTTATCTCAAATTGCAGAAAGATTTGAAAATGTGTGGATGCTACCATTGTTATTGTTTATTTGCACCTTAACTGGAGGCACTTTAGATTTGATTACACAGCTTCTTGGAGAAACTGGAATAACTGTTATCTGAATTTAGGAATTATAAATTGTATACATACTATAAACACTATTGTGACTTCTGTTTATTGATTAATTATTGGTTATTTCAGTTTATATGGTTGTGCTTCTCAAATTCATGACTCTGGAAGGCTATAAATAATTAAAAACAGTATAAAAATACAAAATAGATAGAAATCAATAGCAGGCAAATAACCCACAGCCAAATAAAAAACCATAGCAGTCTTCACAGCCATTGCACAGGCTAAGATAGGATGTCCAACCTTGTCAACTTTAACACTTGTGGAGTTCAAATTCCAGATTTCTCCAAGCAGCAAGAACCATGTTTTAAGGCCATGCACAAATCCAACAGGGCCAAAACCAATCTAATGTCTGGAGGAATGATATTGTTGTGAGCCGCCCAGAGTCCTTCGGGAGTTGGGCGGCATACAAATATAATAAAAATAAAATAAATAAATAAATAAATATCCAAAGCTCATCTGCCATGACAGAAAAGACTTTTTTCCTGGATCCACTAGATGGCACTCCCTAATAGGGGGGGAACAAGATTATATCCTTTCTACCAAATCTAATGGGTCAGTGATGTCAAGAGACTGCCCACAAATAATCTAGTCACATTTATCTAAAAGGTTTTGACCATTGTTCATTGTTTTGTATCAAACAATCATTTTTTTTAAAAAAATTAAGCAATATCTTACAGTACGTAATTATATACAATATAGCACAGGATTAAAAATCTTCAAATTAATCCACTTAATAGTAAATTGATAAATTACAGCTGATTAAGTTATTACAACATTGCAAATATAGATTTCTATCTTTATAAATATGTACATGTACATTGTAAATTATATCTTAAATTTTAGGTCCCATTTGGCCACCAAGAATTTTTTTCTTCTGTTCAACTGTGTTTGATTCTCAGAGATTGCCTGGGCTACTCCCTGCTGTTTTCTTGGAGATGTTTTCAGAAGTGGTATGTCCTTCTCTGTTTCCTAGGACCGACAGAGAATGACTACTTCAAGGTAATCCAGCTGGCTTTGTGCCCAAGGCAGGATTAGAACTCATGAACTCCTTTCTAGCCTAGACTTAATTGCTACTCCAAATTGGCTCCTTATCAAGCATATACTTGACATATTTTCATAGCAGGTTTCTACAGTACTGATTAGGCGTTCTGTGTGAATAGAAATCCCAACATACAGGCTAAGAAAATGTTTGGGAAAAGGCCTCAGGCAGCACATTCTCCATCCAATTCTCATTACGATTTTCATTCTCGGGAAAAAAACATTCAGACATGTAAGATTCTTTTATTATATTCTAATGAAAGTAACTTTAGATGTACAGAACGTCTGTTTCTTAGTCAAGTCTGCCTTATAGGGTGGACAGAAAGCTCCGTTGGGAACCTTCCCGCTTACAACAGAATGACAGGCAGAGATGAAGATGTTGGATTTTGTCCCATTGTGTGTGATCCTGTGAATTTACATTCCATACAAATCTTTGATCAAACTAATACTTGTTCAAAGATTGTGTTTCTTTTCCAATTGTCTGGATTTTAAAACTTATTTCAAGTTTCACAATTAATGGAAATAGAGCTAACAGATGAGAAAACACTGCTAGAAACTTCAGTTGTGCTTAGAAATAGGTCCCCAGTAATAATGGAATGAGAGATATAGGGGAAAAATATAAACCAATAGAAGAGAAAAATATATAGCTGTGCATTGAACTTGGAGTTCTCAGTGCTCTCTGACCTTGCATGCTTGCTTGAAGAATCTGGTCACAAAATGTCTGCCAATGAACATCAAGTTCAGAAAGCATCAAGGACTCCAGAAACAATTATGAAACTATTATGGTGTTGATAAAATACAAGTAACAAATGTTATTTTTAAAAAAACTAGGAGTTTAGTATAATGAGACAAAAATTAGGGTAAATAATTTTATTTATTTATTTCTTAAATTTATTTGCTGCCTATCTCACCATGAAGCTTACAACAATAAAAACAGAGAAATGAAAAGAAGTGTAAACTTAATAGCAGTAAAGTAATGGAATAATAGAATAAACAAGAAAAAGAAAATAATGATACAGTGATATGAGAATAAAAGGTGGCTGGGTGGATGGGGAAGCAGGGAGTGAGGAGGTGGGGTTGTCTATCAATCTAGTAGCCACCTCCAGTGTGGTAGTGTCCCATTGGGTCCTCAGACCATCCGGCAGAGTAAGGTCTTCAGACCCTTAAATAAGTACTTGTAAGTATTTACGAAAAGGCCCATGCTATTTTTCACTACTACTTGGAATATCAGCTGTTTTCATTATGGCTGCATACATGATTCATCAAAAATAATAATTCAATTTATCATGGGCCAGAACATCATCATCATTATTAACTTTTCCCAACTGATTTCTACAAGTAGGTATGAAGACATAGGTTGTTTTGTCAGCATGAAACATCTATGTTCTAATTGGCTCACCTGAGATTACTGCATGTAGACTGATGTTAGAAGGGAAGGTCAAAAATCAATGAACAGATGGCATCTGGTAAAAGCAATTAAGTGCTGAAAATTCCATCCTTCTTTTATGCAGGCTGCACAGAATGCATAATCAGGCATCTGACCACTGAGATCAGACATTAGCCGTATGTTTTCCTTTTTTACTGTTATGATAAATTTTGCAGTACAAATGGAAAGTCTTCTAATGTGGAATAAAATATTTATCATAATGAAAAGAGAGTTGTGGGAAGGGGAAGAGCCCTGTAAAACAGAATGACCGTTCCTTTTGTCACGGCCGAAACTATTTAACTTTACAATACTCTGCATATTATGCAAAATATCTGTATAATAACTTTGAGAGCTTAAATCCACATTTTTCACATGTGATTGCTGAAGGCATCTTGCACTCCAGTTCAGATATAATGCATTACATCAATATCTTTTTAAAAATATCTACATGGCTAGCAAAGAAACAGCAAAGGTGGGTCTATGGATCAAGAACAGAAAATATTATTATATACCAAGAGCCATACATCATGCTTACTCTTTAACCAAAAGGGTAGAAATGTAGTACAATGGGGTTGTGCGCATTATCTACTGTAGCAATCGAGATGAGAAGTGGTGACATGGAGGGATGACTACAATCTTATAATTCCATTTACTCCAAGTTCCCATGAAAAAAAAAAAGTTAGGAAGCATTGGAAGTTTATTCATTGTTACAGTACTGATTTCAAGTCAATGGATTTTTTTGATTTTTTTTCCTCTGAAGTCTTCATTGTTCTTGGGCATAGCTATAAGAAGACAATTTCCTAAAAATAAAGTCATACTGAAGGCCTCGAACATCAATACATTTCTGTTATAATATTCACATTATATACGCATGAACATCACAGTATCCATACCTGAAACTCAATATTTCTGGAAATGACTTAGATTTTTGTTGCTTATTTGGATATAAACTGTTTTAACCAGAGCAAAAATTTCCAATATTATTTCTCACCAGTAATACTTTTCAATATTCACTGAATGTCTCAGTGGTTTGTAACTTAAAAAAAATGCAAAAGGCAACCTGTTTCAGGACAGGAGGTATCAAAATTTTATTTATATTTATTTGATTTATGTTTATAGAATGCTAGTCAAGTAATATAGGGAGAGGGAATAGGGAAGAAACAGTGCTATCATTATCTTGTATTTTGAGAAGCTAAATTTAGAGATAAATTGATATTTAGAAATCTTACAACTAGTAAAGATACTGAAGGTAAAATATAGGGTATATGATATTTGGAATTCTCTCCAATTCTTTTCTCAGCAGCCTAACTCTAAGTCAGGGGTGTCAAACTCATGTCATCATGGCGGTGTCTCATGACGTCTTGGGACTTTTTTCCCCTTTGCTAAACCGGTTGGGGGTGGGGCCAGCACATGACAGATCCAGCCTGCAGGTTTGACACTCCTGCTCTAAGTCATATGAAGAGGAAGGAACAGGGAAGAGGACCTAAATATAGGGCAGTCAACAGCATTTTGAGTTACTTCCAACTGCTTTTCTATTTAATATACACATAGCATAATATTGGTTGACTGTCTTGCTTCTTTAAGCCATAAGGTTTGTTTAAACAAATATGAAAACCCTTAATTTCTTGACTAGAAGGACTAGTTCATTGATTTGTTTTCTAACTGGGGATTTCTCCTTCCTTGGTTCATTGTTATTTAAGATTACGCCCACTTGAATCACCAATCATGATTTGACAAGAGACAATCCATTCAGAGGAATGGGAAATCTGATCTAGCTTCTCAGTATTTACTTCTGTAGACCAAATTCCTTCACATTCCTTCACATAGTTTTCTTAAAGTAGATCTATGGTCTCCAACTTTTGTGGGCCATTTGAAATTTAAACAAAAAATAATTAGAACTCAGAAAAAAGCTTTATGGTAGATAGAATTCTGGGAATTGAAGTCTTAAAGTTGCTAAGGTTGAGAAACATTGGTCTACATAGTGAATAGAAATCAAATGTGACTTAAGGGCATCTTTACCTTCCACATTTGTAGGCATAGGAAACTTTTGTAGTAGAAAAGAGCCTTGAGTGGTGCAGCGGGTAAGAACGCTGTACTTAAGTAATTAAGTATTCAGCTCCCAGCTGCCTGCAAT
>JANHJO010005727.1:203924-216266 GCA_032468235.1 Pseudoxyrhopus heterurus | reverse complement strand
ACCCAGGTTTCCTGGGTAAAATTAGGACCTCGGCTTATACTCGGGTCGGCTTATACTCGAGTATATACGGTAGGTTTAAAAAAGATTTTACAATGTGCAAATAGATTCTATTTCCTGTTTTCTTGCCATTCTTTTTCAAAAATTACCATACCCAGAATTTGTTAGTATGAAGGATAATAATGGGCTGCTTTGGCTATTCTGCACAATGCTTCTTAGAAAGCAAGATGATGGAAGAAATTGCACTAGTCAGATATATGACTGCTCTTGATTCTAGCCAGTGAGTAAAAAAGAAATTTATTGCTCTTTTGATGCCAAAAGATACACATGGTACTATTATAATGGACGTAGAGATTTTTATATGATGACAAAGTATACTGCTGAGCCAGGAGCTTGTTGCTAATGTGTGCATGTAAGGTTCCTTCTTTTATTTTTAAATATCTCACTTCATTCCTTCAGGTAATGTATAAACCCATTTTTTTAAAAAAACAAACAATTTCTATAGACATTAGAACAGAGTTATAAAACTACTTGACACAGATGTTTATGAGTGCAGAGAAAACATTAAGTGTTTAGTTGTGATTGATATTTTTAGGGATGTTTAGGGATATCCATAAAACAAGATTCTTGTCACTGTCTACTTGGCACATTGCCAGCATAGGTTACCGGATCCTTCCTGAGTGCAGGAACAAATGACTTTGTCCTTCTCCCACACCCAGCCCATTGTAAATACACCCTGCATTTTTATTTTTCAATTTCCCTTCGGTTTTTCAGTTTATGGTTCACTCAATCCAATAAAGGCCAAAGCAGTTTAGAACAATAACAACCAAAATGCAACGTTAAAACGGAATCCACTGTAAATCAAAACACAATTAAGTAATAGCAGTCATAGGAATATCCAAAACATCACAATCTTAGTAAGAGGGTTCAAAACTCTTCAAAAAAGCCAAAGAAGGTTGCTAGCTTAATCTCAGGAGAGTGCTGTTTTAGGCAATGGCTAAGAAGAACACTTCATTTTTTACTGCAGATATTTTCATTCCTCAAATCTTAGAAATGCTTGGAATGCTCCCCATGACTGTTTTCACTTCTGCTAATGTGAAATGCTGAGAATAAGAATGGATGTGATAGTCCTAAAAGCAAAAAAAATGTCCTTGTTTCCTCTCAGAACAAACTGTGTGTGATTGTGGAATCAGTCACAATGGAAAACTTTCCTGAAGAGAAAATGAAAGCTGGGGAAGGAGGAACACTTGTCAAATTGATTCCTATTTATTTTGTTTAGTCTCCCAAGTAAGCTGTAAAGCCATCAAAGTGGTGTTTGCTTTATAGAAATGCACATGCAACATTCAGGAGAAAAGGTGAAAAACGGTTCTGTTTTTCAATGGGGAAATGGAGTCACAACCTCAAAACCAACCTACCTACTGTTTCACACCATCTGAACGGAGCTAGAAATACATCTGCTCACCTGGGCTGATTTTGTGGAAACCCAAGCACCTAGAGCTGCTTTTGAACTGGCTCTGAATTCTTATATAGAAGTATTCTATCATTGTTCCATTGCTCTCTATTTCAAGAGACAGCTGGACTTTCTTTGTTTTTCCTTGAAAACATTTTGCTTCTCCTCTGAGAAGCTTTTTCAGTTCTGATTGAATGGTGGAGAATGGAAACATTTGTATTCCTTGCAGTCATTTGGTCGTTAGCACTCTCTCTGAAAGTCGTTCAGGCCATTTGGAGGTTTATGGAACCATCTTGGAAAGTTCATTGATTAGCTTTGATTAGCAATGCTCTGTTCTACACACATTCTGCTTCTGTGTGTACCAGTGTTTGGTTTCATTTAAGAGCAATCGGGGCAGAACTGAACTTGAAATAAAAGACAGCATCAGCAGAATAAGTTCAGGATATTCTTCTCTGGATAAGAAAATTTCTCCATTTCCCCTCAATTGTATCGTTAGCAAATAGGCCAAATCATTCCAGTTCATGCTATTTTCAATTATCTGACTTCTATCTAAGAAAGCCATTGATGTCCATGGAATATAAATTTAAGTTGGCAGCCTCACAGCTGGTAAAGAGATTTAATGGATTAAAGGTTAATTGCAAACAAAAGGAATCCTGGGTTGTTTGTCTTCCTTTTTCAGACCATTAGACCAGCTTTCTTTATGCCAATGAAAGTGAAAATTATAGCGCTTCTTATTGAAAGCCAATGTGTATAACATGCTGTAGCAAGAGAGCTACTTTTACAAACTCAAAATAATCAGAAAACAAACCACAAAGCAAACTTTTGGATTTTTCAAAGGTTTGAAAAATCATTTAAACCTAAATGATATGAAGAGTTTTATAGTCTTGTATACACTAAGAATCAAGTCCCAATGAATTTGATAGCATTTATTTTATGTGACCATTACATTTTTTTGCTTATATATGGAATTCCTGTCTGTTGACAATAAAATGTTCAAAATGTCTTAGATTTATTTTATTTGAAACCTGAAGCCCCCTAGCTATATGCATCCACCAAGCTTTTTTTTTTTTTTTTGGCATTCCTTGGCATCTTTCTTTTTAAAAATAATTTATTAAGGATTAAAATAAAAACAGAAAAAAAGACCGCAACCTGTCATTCATCCTCATTAACTATAATCAACATTAATGACTTATTACAATCACTTAAAATCAAACATCTCTTCATTCCTTATCTTCTCTTTAGTTTTTATAAACCTCTCTCTAAAGTTTTTATAAACCTCTCATCCCTATTAAACAGCAAAAATCCAGTAGGAATTATCATAAATGACATCATAAGTATTACAAAATGTATCTATTGCGTCCAATTTGAATTCATCCTTTGCCTTTAAATAAATACCATCTTCATTTTTTGTTTTCAAATAATCTAAATTCAGTCCCATTTTAAAAAAAACCCAACAACAATTAAACACTACCAGAAATATCCATTGTCATCCAGTCTTAACTAGGAAGTCATTAAACATCCCCCAAATACAGCCCATTATTTTAACCTTGGTCAAATAGGTTAATTTTACATTTATATTATTTTTCCTTTCTGCAATCTTAAAAATCCTCAAAGGAAGTTCTAACATCTGCATTTCTTTGTAATTACACTAGTCATTGCTTATAAAGAGCAAAATAGTCCAAAAGTCTGTTGTGCCCTGAGTCAAAGGTTTCTTTTAAAATAGTCATCTAGTGTACACTAATGTCTAAACTTCAAAGTTTTGATTTATCAGTATAGAGCATAAACAGATTTTTTTCTCAGTCAACATCCACATTTTAAATCAAGTCCATCTGAACCTCTGATCCATGTGAAACTTTCCAAAGCCAATAATAATCATCCTCTTCCTGAATATTTAAAAAAAAAAACACCACATACATTTTTAAGGGTTGAAGGACATTCATTAGTGATCTCAATAGAATTTGCCAGTCTGAAGATCTAAAGAAAACCAAAGAATGAAAAAAACGATTAAGAGATAAATCTGTCAAGCTCAGAATCCATATAGACAACATTAGCAGCTATACAGTAAGCGTGATAGAATGCCATAATTCTGAGCCAATCACAAGCTGACCACTAAAACACAGTTCCTGCCATCTTGCTTACAAAAATGCAGCTTACAGAAAACATCCAGGTAATCTGACAATCTCTCTTTAACTCCAGAAAGATTTTAGTTATTCGATTCCTGAATCAGACACTTTTTGGCCACAATATGTTCCTTTGTTTTAGAGGAATGTCAATTTTCTGTTAGCCTCATTCGAAGCATCTGAAATCCTTGCCATCTTTTCTGATTGTAATTGCTGAAAGTCAGAGGGCAGTTTCCAGACATTTTGAATTAGGAAATATGTAGTTTTAAAAACCCAAATATCAGCATGTATGACAACTTATTATTAGACTGATTTCAGAAAGTTGAGCAGGATCAGACCTGCTTAACTCTTGGACAGAAGATTAGTAACAAACCCCAGAATTCGTGACTAGATTGCCAAGTCAAAAGACCAGTAGGAAATCCCAATACTCATAACTGGACTGCCATGTCAAAACCATTATTCTCCCCTCAAAAAATGGAAGGCAATGGCAAATGTGGTTCCACATTGGAAGCAAGCTGCCAAGAAAACTCATAGAAATGTTAACAACAAGAGTTAAACTTATCTTGAAGGAGATTTTGCTTTTATCTGAAAAAGTAAAAGGGAAAATATGTTGAAGATGGTTTCTGGAATCCTTTCCAGCCTTTTTATCTGAGGTGACCATAAGAGTAGTTAATATTTTCTTCTCTGTAAGAAAGCAACATGTTATATATGAGAGTATTTCTCTTCTTCTCTCATGTTACGTTTCTGCATGTGTTGCTGCATATGTGTGCACTGAGAAGCATGGAGTAGGTTCTGTATACTCTGTTGTTGGTCAGTTTAAGAGAAAGAGGGGGAGCTTAAAATAGGTCAACCAGAAATATTCCTCTTGTGTTAACATCTGGAAGTCTTGAAGTTCTAGTCACAAGGGAAGGAGTAGAGTGAAGCAGATGGATTGGAGTTGGGCAAATGAGAATAAGTATGACAGGAAGAGGAAAGAGGAATAATGCCAGTTAGCAGAGAGAGCTGTGACAAGGAAAGAAGGGAGTTAGATTTGGTAGCCAGCCTAGCACTAGTTACAAAGAGCACAACAAGAAGCCAATAGGCAGAAAAGATCACAGTTGTAATTGCACAGCCAAGAAAGTTGTGCTAAGCAATGGAGCCAGAGTAGAAAGATAGTTGTAGCCAGATTGGAAGTGGTAGAGTTGGCAGTTGATAGAATGATAGAAATGGAGAGGGAGTATAATGGACAGGGTAAGAGAGAACAGGAAAAGGAAAAAGTGAGTGGGTATTCGGAAAGACAGAGAGAGAGAAAAGAATGGCATCAAAGGAACATAGAGCAGAGAATTACAGTAAGAGAGGTACAGTAGAACTTCATCAGAATGTAGGTTTGGATGAGAGTTGGAAAAAAAATAGAAAAGGGAAATAAACTTGACTATGCTTTATTTTTCAAATCATTTGCATGTCAGGCAACTGGAATGTTGCTCCTGTTGCATATCTTTAGCAAACCTAAAAATCATATCTTTAGCAAACCTAAAAATACTCTATATGTATGCAAATTAGTTTATACTGATAGAGTATAATCTGGATAGAGTAAGGTCCTTGATACAGCAATTGATTGGATAGAACATCATGTCCACTGTGGCACAGTGGTTAAAATGCAGTACTGCAGGCTACTTCTGCTGTAAAGCACTGTGAAGCAGTATATAAGTCTAAGTGCTATTGCTATCCAATATTTACATAGGTCATAGGTATGGTGAAACTATAAGGTAATAGCGTGTTAGGGTTTTCTTATGAAGGGAGCTTCTTTCTAGAGACTTAATATTTTATACTGCCCTTCCATCCCAGTGCTCACTTCCTATATTTGTCCAAGCTTTATCAACATTCCTTGGACTTTTAAGTATTTTAAGACTGAGATGACCAGGTTTATTGTTCCTCAAGCCCTTGAGAAGGTACCTGGAGAGGGAGATGCTTTGCCTTATTTTATGTGGCACAACAGGCACCATATTTTCACCTATAACAGCATAATAATCAACAAACTTACCAGGAAGAAAAATCTTACTAAAAGAAGCACAAAAACAATCTTACTAAATCTTACCAAAACAAGCACAGTTAGAACTAGATTGTTATCATTAAAATAACACTTTAAACTATAAAAGAAATCAAATAAAACAAAAAGGCATAGTTTAGCATGCCCTTTCTCAAGAGATGCATATCCTGACTTGAATTTTTCAGTGCACAGTTTTACAGTGATCGATTTAACTTTTTTCTGACTTGAAGTAACCAACTGAAGAAGATTGATGTAGCCATATTTACTGAATGCAACCAATATGTAATTTGTAAATGTGAAATAATTTATAAGTTGTAGGAAAATATGCAACATGAAATAAATGGCTGTTTAAAAAGCCACACATTATCAAATGTATTTCTCAGATATGCTGAGGTCAGATATTATGAAGGCCTATTCGACTGATGTAAAATATGCTTACTCTTTTCCTGGATGAATGTTTCAATGAATGATTACTGTTATGAAAAAAAGAAAAGTATTGGAATTTAAAAGGCAAGTGAGCCAGGATAAATACTGAATTTCATTTAATTAGGCACATTTAAATATAATTCGAGTTTAATTAAGTTCAGTTCATACGACCGCATCCACATACTTCATAATTTTCTCTTCTGTCACATTTAAAAAATGCAATTTGGGAACAATTTTGCTGTACCCAGGGATTTAGGGGACTCAGAGATGCATGTCATTTTGGGGCTGCAGGTTATTTAACATTCAGCTAAATGCACAGTGTGGGATTTAGGGATTTCAAGAAGAGAATACTAGTCCCAAGTAAACCAAATGTGTACATCTGCTTATTTTTTGGTCCTCTTTTTTGCAGTATGAATTGAACTTATGGATAGAACTATAAGTGTGTTTGCTGCAGAATAAATAAGGAAGTTTAAAGATGTATTCAGAAAAAAAGGACAAGATGGTGACCCTAAATACACGAAGCTTCACCTCTTATTTATGTATATTACACATGATACATGTAAAAAGGAGATTGGCATTGAAGATGAGCGGATATTTTCATATGCCACCGCTCCCTGGACTCTACCCACCCCGGGGAAAATCAGATTATGATTGATTTTTCCAGTGAGATCCTTGAACATACAAGGAGATTTGGTCTGTTTAGTAGGTAGGCTTGGAATTAATATAATTATTAATCTTCGAAATTTGAAGGGAATAGTGACCATTTCAGAACCTAAATATAAACCTTACCAGGAGAGGCAATGTAGAATTTTTATATCTCTAATGAGCTGCAGGTGATAAATGCTCGGATAAAGACAAAAAAAGAAACTGTAACTATGTGCTTTTATGACACCTTCCAACTGACCCTGCAAAAGACAGATATGGGAAAGTGGAGAGTGTTAAACAATAACCTCATTGGGATATGTTGTGATTTTCCTTCTAATTCTCTCTGTAGAGTGACAGTTGCAAATACCACAGTTAATTATAACTCGTTATCTTAGCCAGTTGGCAACTGTGAAACCACCATACATTTCAGATTGTCTGTGAACTAAAGCTAATTAAAATTCTGGAAGGTTCTGCAGAAAGGAAGACCGTAATTATTCAGTTTCTCAAAGTGATGTACGAGCCTGCATCTCTTGGCTCAATGTAGCTTTTTCTCCCTGAAGTTTTTAAGAAATGAGAAGCTATGGGGATGCGAAAATGATGCTACACGGTCCACTTTTAATAAAAGAAATTTGGAGGAAAAGAACTAAATAATTGAAATAATATGAGCTCATATGTTATATCCCTTAACTACTACTGTTTTTCTTCTTTAAATATTGTTTTTTCCAAGATAAAAGCATATCTCAACTTAGAACTGTAGGCAGATTGTACATTGGAGGATGAGGGTACTATGTGGTGATATGATGGAGAAAAGAAGAAAAACCATAATGGTAGTGAAATGGGGGGGGAAAGAAATGAATTCATTTCCAATTATTAAGATTTTTACAGATTGTTACAAAAAATAGGTTAATCCCCTTCTTCTTTGTGGCAGCCCCTCAAATATGGGCACACTGCTATCAAGGACTGGGGTGACATGATAGTAGTATTCCATTATTTGAGGGGTTGCCACATAGAAAAGGGGGTCAACCTATTTTTCAAAGCACTAGAAGGCAAGACAAGAAACAATGGATAGAAATTAATCAAGGACAGGCGCAACCTAGAACTCAGGAGAAATTTCTTAACAGTGAGAAAAATTAACCAGTGGATTCTAGAAGGCCTCTTGGCATCATTTCTTGCCATTGATCATAATACCCTGCAGGTGTTGTGAGTTGGTTGCACTGTGTTTTGATAGTTTTGTTTCTATTTAAATGCATAGTTCCAGCCAATAATGATGAGGGGGGGGGGTTGGTAGGGAGAGTTCTTAGGTCAAGGGACATTCCAATGTAGGGTCCCATAGACTCTGAAACTTTCCCATTTATTGACCGTCTATGTGAAACATTTTGGAGAATGGTTCACATATTGGTTAACACCATTGATTCCAGGATCATCAATAAATTGACAATAACCAATTATATATTGCAACTTCAGGTTGAGTGAGAGATACACTTTGACTTTAAATAATGTGGCATATAACTTTAATTTTCACTACCTGCTCTCAACAATTTTTCTCCTTCTTTCTCTTTTTGCCATTACTAGTTATATGTTCTGTTCATAACAGGTTCTTCTCCTTCAAAAGAGTTATAATCATTTTAAATTTAGTATTTCATGTTTTACCATTTCTGTGAATTATGAAGTGCAAAACGTTAGGCATCATCACCCTTAAGATGCAATTAGAACTTAGCCATATAATGCAGAATATGTCAAATAATGTTGAAGTTAATAAAAATTATCTCATTAATATGATAATGCTATGAAGGTCCCTTAGCAGCCTTAGGCATGTAGGATCTCCATGTCCACATACAGAAGACAAATTTTTCAACAGCAACACAATCCTTTCATGATAAGAAGATTTAATGGAGAAAAAAGAACACCAGGATGTAGAATCAGAAAATAAATTCCGATTGTTCGAATTATTTAACTAATCTTTCTTGTGTCAAAACACTACTGACCTCATCAAGCTAAATGTAGAATTATTTAAATATCAAATTCCATTCACCACTTCATATAACAGCACTGAAGTCAATGAGCTTTGACTTCAATGAACTTTGCTTTTCAGTGAGTTGTGGCACAGTGGCAATTCTATGTAAGGTATAGCGTCTTTTCTCAAATTGCAATAGTTTTATGCTTGATACTAAAAATATTTAGTTTATTGTATAAACCTCTGCCACTACATATATGTATATTAAATATAATGTAATTGGATCTTAATATGATTTAATTTTCATTTAAAATACCAGTTAGAAATTGCAAATAAATTTGGAGGATGTACTTTGTTCCATTTCAAATTCTTCAGATTTCTTTTTATTTATTGACCAACAGTTACTGTATATTGGGCCAATAGTACAAATGCACTCCCTGGCTTGTGCTATAAGCCTAATTAATTTAACTAGGTACAATGAATTGATTAAAACTGCCCCTAAAAGTGCACAACGTAAAGTCAGGAGCCTTGAGTTCTAATCTCTCACTTGGAGATTTATCATATTATCCTCTCCCAAGATCTTGGCTGACTATTTCATTGAAAGAAAAAGAAGACAAGACAACAAGGCAAATTCATGTGGCATTGATAAGGCCAACTGTCACCTTGATCATGCAAGAATAACAGATCCAAACAGTGATCTGCATGTACAGGTAGTCCTTGTTCAATGACCACTTTTTTGGTGATCCTTCAAAGATACAGTTGTGCTGAACGAGGGGACTTATGCTTGTTCCTCATAGTTGTATCTGTTTCAGCATCTCCATAGTCATGTGATTGTGATTCTGGCATTGGGCAAATGGCTTGCAATTGCAATGTTACAGCATTCTGCAATCACATGATCACCATATGTATCATTCCCTGCTGGCTTCCAACAAGCCTAGTCAACGCGGAAGCTGGTAGAAGATTGCAAACGAGGACCATGGGATGCTGCAACCATACAGGATTTACTTAACAATGGCAACTGGAACTGCTGAAACTAGTACAACTGCTGTTGTAAGCTGATGCATTCATATGATATCACATTTTACAACCATGTCACTTAATGATGGAATTGCTGGTCCCAGTTACCATCGTTAAGCAGGGACTACCTATTGTAACATTTATGTAAGTAAACCAAAATGGAATAGATTAAAACTTAGGGAAAAATTCAAATATCTGCATGCAATTTTGTGTAGGTGTACATGCTACATGTTTAAGATGTCTTCCTTTGCCCATATGAACATGTTGGAGTTGAGGCAGGATGGACAGCACCTCCATACCATGTACTTATCTAGATTTTTACCATGTGAAATGAGTTTAGTTGAACAGTGAAGATTTTCACTGATGTTGAATGGTGTAGAAGATGACCAGGCTGAGTCTGAGGGAGGGGTTAAAAATGTCATCAGTCATGAGTCCCTGTGCATCCACAAGAGATCTAAGTACAGTCCACCTTGAATTCCTTTCTATTCTAAACTCCCTTGACCATTAGTAATTCAGTATCTTGTAGAGAGCTTAAGCTTGCAATAAATCTTTACACTCATTTGAACTGTCTGAATCTTCTGATTTCCCGTGCACTTGACAAATGGATATGTAAGTGCCATGCACATGTAGTTCCAGTAGATGTAAATGCTACATATACATCTTTCTCAAGACAAGTATGTCTCATGGAAATCATATTTACTATTGGTTCTTTACTTCGTACAATGAAGATGATCATATGAACTAAATTTGTATTTTTGTCAGAAATATATATTTTTCCCTCAGTTCACTCAGATATTGTTCTTCAACTTTTCTTTGCATTAAACAATTTAATTGTGCACTCCTGAGCTTAGTCATGATTCTGATAATACAATAATATTCACCACATTTATTTTCATATTGATTATATGACTAGATAAGTGTTTATGAAACAAAATAGTCTGTTATATATGCTCACAAATGTATACTTGCCTAATGAGTTTAGCAAAGTTGTTGATATTTACTGATGTATTGGCTTTAATGTGCAAATCATCTAGTAAGACAAAGAAAAAAAGAATGATCAATGGCATGGATTTGTTCTTTTAAAATTTTTATTCTACCATTCCAACTCCAAAGACTAATAAATATCAGTGTAGAAGATATTAATCATACAGAGACCAAGATGAATTTTCATTTCTAAACTAGGTTAACATCTAAACCACGCATAATTTTTTTTCCATTTAATATGCTTGTTGAGTTTTCCTCATAGAGAGTATTAATTGAGAATAAGTAATAGAATGAAAATTGTTTTGACTATGCACGCAATATATAATTTGAAATTTGAAACAAAGCAGTTATTGTCCAAACTTATATTATCTTAATTTAAGTAAATCTAGTATGTTCCCTACAATAATATCTGCAGTCTAGTAGATTGCCTGCAATATTATCCTCCTACAGTATTATATGAGAGGATAAATACAATTCAGCCCAATTTAGTTTTATAAAATAGACTAATTGAGTGTTACTTATTACAGTAACATTAAACATGATTACTTCAACTATTTTTCTGCCTCAAGTGTTATAGATGGGGCTGCTGTATCACTAATGCCAATTATTAAAATGCAGTGGCTTTCTTTTAGTTTATCAGAAAAAAAAATGATTAAATTGAGCTTTATCTCTTTTACACTTCTTTCATTCATTCAATCCATTGGAGCAGATGATGCCATAATAAAGAAATAAATTGTATACTGTATGCAATACTACAATATGCTTGATACGTAAATAGTCATTAGTAATAATAAAACAATATCCCATCCAGTCAATTATCTTTCATGGCAGCTTATTCAACTCTGAAAAGTACAGGATTTTATGGAATAAAAGCTTTATGTATGTAAATTGTTTGCCTACCCAATGGAATGCTGGAAAGCAACTCCACGGAAATTGGAATATTTTCTTTGGCTGCATGAAAGCCTCCTGTTGGTGTGCAAATCTTTTGTGCATTGAAACTGGAAGCTTTTGGGGGCCGTGATGTTGTGTGGCAGAGAGGCTGGAGAGGAGACAGCTTGCGAGATCTTTGCAAGGTAAGTGACCCAGCATGACAGGATGGAGGGGGAAGCAATTGTGGAGACTATGAGGTATCTCAGTAGGCTGGGGGAGGCCATGGGTGGTCTTAAACAGGAGGCTTGTTCCATCAATAGGCCCCCCATGGCCTTCCCCACCCTGAGATACCTCATGTGCACTTAATGACCTACGCATTCGATTAGCGAATGCATGGTGAAAGCAAGGAGTTTTCACATTCATTTTACATGATTCACTCCCACAAATCCTCATGTTATGAAGGTAATTGGCAGGCTCCATTACATTTGTAACTTGAGGACTACCTGTATTATAGTTTTATAATGCTTGGCTTTAATTTTTATGATTTATTTTGACCCAAATTACAGATTTGGGAGAATTGAGTGCAATGTAGAATTTGATGACTGCACCATCCTATAATCCCTGTAAATCAATCAATCAATCAATAAATAAGTAAGTAAGTAAGCAAACCAGCAAGCATAAAGCTCACATAGCTTCCCAAAACTGTATTTTAAAATAGGTGGCCCAACAAAAACTGAGATAGCAAGAAGGAATCCTATAAAATCATTCACATATACCTATAAGGGCAAAATAATAATAATAATAATAATAATAATAATAATAATAATTATTATTATTATTATTAAGGCTGCTT